>JADRCH010007474.1:1738570-2034229 GCA_019843965.1 Rhynchomys soricoides
GCAGACAAATGGATGGAACTTGAAAATATCATCCTGAGTGAGTTAACTCAGTCACAAAAGAATGAACATGATATGTACTCACTGATAAGTAGTTATCAGACCAAACGTTTGGAATACCCAAGATTCAATTCACAGTAATGGTAGGGCTGAGTGTAAGGACCCATATGGAGGACTTGGAGAAGGGACTGAAGGAGCTGAGGGAGTTTGCAGCCCCAGGGAGGGAGCAACAGTGGCAACTGGCCTGATCCCTCTATACTCCCGGAGACTGAATCACCAACCAAAGAATACACATGGAGGGACCCATTGTGCTGGCCACATATGTGGCAAAGGAGGGTCTTGTTAGCCATCAGAGGGAGGAGAGACCCTTGGGCCTGAGGGTGTTAGATCCCCCTGTATAGAAGAATGCCAAGGAGGGAAGACGAGAGTGGATGGGTGAGTGGGTGGGGGAATAACCCCATAGTGGCAGGAGGAGGGGGAAGGGAATGGGGAGGTTCCAAAGGGGAGATCTGGAAAGGGGGAAATATTTGAAATGTAAATAAAGTATGAAAAAAATAAAGCTCAAATCAAACATTTAACAGCACACAATAATAGTGGGAGACATCAGCACCACATTCTCACCAATGGACAGATCACTGAAACAGAAACTGAACAGAGACAGAATGAAAGTAACCAAAGTTATAAACCAAATGGGTTTAACAGATATCTACAGAACATTTCACCCTAGGATAGTGGAATACCCAGGGAAGTCACCCTCTCAGAGGCAAAATTTATGGGCGATGGAGGGAAGAACTCTGCGAGGGGTGACTTGGAAGGGGCAGCATTTGATATATAAATAAATACAATGATAATTAATAAAAAAGAATGAAAATAATCCAGTGGAGGTCTGGAGAGGTTAAGAGTCTTAGGCGTAGGAGGAGCCAGGCAGATCTCTGAGTTCAAGGTCAGCCTCATGAACAGAAAGAGTGTTATCATATGGGTCTATGAAGAGACCTACAAATCCCTTTTAGCACAGTTTTCACCAATAAAATAACAACTAGAAAGAACTATGAACTTAAGTGATCATTTACTGCAAACTGAGTAACCAGTTTAGTTTGTAATGGCCAACATATAATGGTCAAACTCTACCCATTTATTTTGTATTGAAGCATAATAGTATGCATATATGTATGCCTGTATAACTATCTAACCCTAACCCCTAACCCTAACCCTAACCCTAACCCTAACCCTAACCCTAACTATCTATTTTGGTTATCTCTTGAATTATTTAAATCACTAATACTTATTACTATGGTAATACTAGAGGTAGATTGTGGAAAGTTTATCATGCACTACTTATTTTCTGTTTCTTATCACATTCTTTATCAATTTCTTTTAGGCTAGAATTGGATATTAAAAATGTACACATATGGTTTTGTAGTTTCATTGAGGAACAGAAGAATTCTAGCAGCATCCTACACATTCTTGTGTATATTACCTTATGAATGCTTATTAAAATTATTAATTTTATCAATCTCAGTTTAATGAACACTTCATTACAAAATCAATTATTATGAGTTCATTTGAGCTGCTTAATATTAAAATAAAAACTTTTACTAAACTATGTCTTCTATAAGTTCTTAAGCTTAGAACATATTTAATACTCACGATTTCTAGAAGGGGTATTGGAACATTCAAACTTTGAATGCTGTTTCAGATGAGTTAAACATATGAACTGTGTTTGTCTGCATATTGTTTGAAACCGTGAACAAGTTCAATGTGTTTGGAATGTATCACAAATTAAAGAATTTAATTACTCTTTCCAAAATATGCCCATGTATTTGGTATTCTCCAAAATACAGTATTTCAAAATATTATATTTTGATATGTAAAATAGTATACATAGTTTTAGAAATAGACCCAAAGTATAAATGCATAAGCCTACCATCACTACTACAACCACATAAAAAAACCCAGAATGACAGAAAGAAATATGTGAATATGAAAATAGTTGCTATTTGGCAATTTAGAAGTATGGGGAATATTAAGGTGAATTTTAAGTCATTTATAGCTTTCAAGAACAGTCATATCAGCTGATTTTGCCTAATAGTGCTAGAAGTACTTACAATATATAGTATAGAATTACATTTTTTAATTATATTCATGATATACTCTTACTTTTAATGAGCCAAAATTAATATAAGTATTTCTTTTATATTTATATCTCAGGATATAGACTTATATGTTTATATGTGAATAGAAAAGCACTATGACTTTTTTATGCTCTTCGTTGGTTTTGGTTCTTGAGAACAAATCTAAGACTTTGTGCCTGCTTGGCATACAGCTTACCAATGAGCTATATCACTAATTCTTTTCTTTTAAAATATAAGAACTTGCTATGTAGCTCAGATGGACTTAGAGCTTGTAATCCTCATACCTTAGTCTTATAGCTAATTGTGTTAGAGATATTCTCTATTATGTTTGCATTTTCTATATGGTATTTATAAAGCAACACATTTAAAATTTAAAATGTAGGCTTGATTCATTGTTAGGAGTCATATGAGTCTCAACATACTGAGAAAATACAAGATTACTCTGAATATCAATATATTTAACACTCTCTAAAATCATTTCTTTTCCAAGATCTTACAGTTTTACATTATATTTAAGTTAAATTTTACCTTTAATTTTTGGTAAATTTTTTAGACTCTCAAATGTGGGTAGAGGATATGTTTAGAATAATTTCTTAATATGAAAACTAAATACTAAAATATTACTTTAAAGTATTTCTTAATGTTCTTTATTTTAAACCCATTTTTACATAAAGTATATGGCATACATATTTAAATCTTTATATGTACATATATATGTGTTTTTCTGCCTTTCAAGTCAAAGAGAATATGAATATAACTACTTTGCCTTTTGTTTTCCCCCAATCACATACAGATTTTTCCTGTAAACACCAAACCCACACCTCATCTCTCATGAAATGAAAATATAATGTTAGGTTTTATGTAGTTGTAACTTCTTGGCAGACATTCTTACCATAATGACAGTCATGCCTTCATTCAGAAGAATTATAATTATGTATTTAGAATTTTAAATGTTCTTCAGTGATAACTTCCAGATTTAAGGATTCCTTTACAACAAATCCAGTTTAGAGAGCAATGAACATCATTTCTTGGCAGAAGTACAATCTCATCACTACTAGGTTAGCAAGGAAGATACTATATAGAAAAGAGAGTCATAGAAGAGCAAAAGCACTTTCATGGGACTCTTATGTCTGGTATAAGCTGCATTTTCTCTCTGTTATCAATTAGGGTGATATCCTGTAGAGGGGCAGGAGGAGAAAAAGGAATCAGAAAATATAGATTATTTATCTAAGAGATACTGGTTTGTATAATAAGACTATATAAATTGTTATTCAGGATGATGCCTTTTCCCTCACTGCTTAATGAGGGAGAAAATTGTTGGGTTCACAGAGACATAATGGAGATCTTGCTTACTGTGAATGAATACTCCACCAAGACATACTATAGAACTACTCTGCATACATAATATAGTTATGGCTATTTGTCTACTTTGAAATCCATAATAGATTGGCTGGAGAGATGGCTCATCAGTTAAGAGCACTGACTGCTCTCCAGAGGTCCTGAGTTCAATTCCAAGCAACCACATGGTGGCTCACAACCATCTGTAATGGTATCTGATGCCCTCTTCTGGTATGTCTGAAGAGAGTGACAATTACTTAAATACATAAAACAAACAAACAAATAAACATTTAAAAATCCATAATGGAGCTAATCAGTGTCCTAGTTTCATTCCTATGATAAAGGCCATGACGCAAAGCAATATGAGAAAGAAAGGTTTTATTTGGTGTAAGTGTTCTGATCAGAGTCTATCATGGGAGTAAGTCAGCAGGAAACCAAAGCAGAAACCTGGAGGCAGGAACTGAAGCAGAGGCTATGGAGGAATGCTGCTTACTGACTTGCTCCTCATAGCTCTCTCAACCTAGCTTCTCACATAACTACAACCATTTGCTTGGTGTTAGTGCCAACCACAGTGGGTTGGTCTCTCCCACATCAGCCATTACTTAAGCAATGCCCCCTACAGCCTGGTCTTATAGAGGCATTTTCTTAAGTGATATTCCTTCTTGACCCTAGCATGTGTCAAAGTGACACACACACACACACACACACACACACACACACACACAGAGTCCTTTGACTATCAATATTAGTGAAGTATATTTTATGAAATTCCTGGGTTATTCTATTACTACAATCTTTGAGAAGTATAATCCTATGTAGCACATATTGATGGGGGAATGGCAAAATGTTAACTCCAAATTGCATTTCATCTCCATATTCTGTACCTTTCAGTGATAACAGCTTTATAAATAAGCAGCTTTGTGAATACAGCATTCTCAGAAAATGTTAACAGTGTTTGAATCTTTAAAAAAATATAGTTATAAATGTTGTATAGTACTGACTATCGGAATTTACAAGTGGATAGATAGCATATCTGAGTGTACAGGAGTTCTTCACTACTGTTATGTGCCAATACTCATTGCTCCCATGGGGCAATGGGATTCAAACCTTTAATATTTAATTACAAATTTTTTTCTACTCTATATTTTGTCTCCCTATCAAAGCCACCCTTTGGTAATATGGTGGCAAACCAGGTCCGCTAACACAAAAATGTCTGAAAACTCTTGAAAATGTTATAACTTTCCTCCTTTATGTATATTCATAAAGGGGAAGTAGCCATGTTCAGGGCAGAGATTTTTGTAGTTTCCATTTTAAAATGATTACATTGCTTCTGATGTTCTCACATTAACTTCCTGAAAAGTATCATTACCTACAGTTACTTTTAATGGAGTACTTAAAGATCACTAAAAAGATAAAATTTTAGTGCTCAGTAAAAGTATGATATGAAGGAAGCAAAAATAGTTTCTGGGTGACAAAATGACTTTAAGTTATATCATGAGAAAAATAATGATGTAGGAGAGGCAAAGTGTTTTTTGGAAGAAAATTGTTTAATATTGGTAAGGGAAAATTAAAACTGGGACCTTTAATTCTATTGAGTTTACTTCTTGTATGTCAAGAGGAATAATATTCTGACTGCAAAGAACAGAGCAAATAATACTGATAGTGAAGTAGTGCTCAAGAGGAGTAAAGAGATTAGAGAGCCCCAATCTGCTCAGAATTAACTCTCAAGATTTAGATAAATTACATCTCAGCGTACTAATAAAACTAGCCAGCCAAATGGAAAGCCACTATGCGTGCACCTGAAGACTAAAATCAAGTCGTTTGTAGTTTTATAAGAAAAAAAAATAAGGTGTGAAAATAAAATTGAAACTTTCTAAATAATTAGTTTAGACTGGAAAACAAAAGGTAGGGAGAAGCCCAGAGGATATGATTCCTAAATTGTCAGAATGTTGTAGTCAGCTGCAGAAGAGCAACACAAAATAACCTTGTTGTCATCATTACATACTATAAAACAGACTTAGAACAAGAAGCCAACATTTAAAACTGTAATTGTGCTATAATTTTTCATCAAAGTGAACATCTTTCTAAGATTATTTGCTATGAAGGACAAGGACGATTTGTACTTCATTTTAAAATTGGTCTTGATGGTCTCAGATTACAACCTTAAAGCTAGAATCAATTTGTCATTTAAAACATTTGCTGTGGAGAAGAACCATGGTTCTACTTAAAGTCATAATGTACATTTGTTTCAGTTGTTTTTGAAATAGATGGATAGTCAACGGAGAAACCCAGAAAGAAACTAGTTAAGAGTGTGTACAAAGGGAAGATAAAATGATTCGGAGACTTGAATAAAACATCCTCACTCAAAGAAGAATATAAGTTAAAACGATAGTGAGTTGGAACCATCCTCCTTGAATAAAGAATGTTGGTGAGACATCAAAAAGGTACAGCACCATATAAAATGTCTTCCTGCTACTGATGATTGTTTCTTGAAGACTCACTATGTCTTTATTAGGTCATAGTTTAGTCTCTGAGGCTATTATGGTATTGTTTTAGAACACTCACTATACAACATGGCATATGTGTTAGCATCGATTATACTTCATACTTGGAGTCTATTTATACATTATTCCTACTCAAAGCAACTTGTGAGTGAGCAGCTCTTAACATAAGACTGCATGATCAATCAACATATGGCTTGTTAACCGAATAGAAATTTCAATAGTATACTTAAAGGGGCTCACTGGGGATTGGTGCGACCGAATTTCATATGTGTTTATATAATACATATAAAATGTTGGAATATATGCTTGTTGACAATATAAAAATATAGCAAGTAGATAGGAAATAAAGAAACAATAAATTTATAACTAGTTGAAGATTCTATCCAAAGCAAGTTTATGTTAAAATAGAAGGAGGTTTTCTGGTATGTGCTGTAGTGCTCATAGGCTTTGGGATTCAGTCTATTGGAGATGTTTTTCTAACATAGATAAAATTATAGAAGAGGTATATACAATCATATTATACTTAAACAATCTGAATTTAAAAAGAGAACTTTAAGGTACTCTAATTACATTTAACTATTTACATTCACTTTAATTATAATTGATTAACATACTCTGATAGTATCAATATTTAATGGAGTATATTATAACAGAAAATCAGAAACCCAAAGCTTCCCTCTCTCTTTATGCCTATTATCATGTAGACTGACAAATACATTGTAATAGGAGGCAGAACAATCAGAATTGAGTTAAAAAAGACCATGTATAGGAGAACTTTTTCCCAGATAGACAACTGCACATTTTATAAATGAACCCAAAATTGGGCACAAGGTGACAGGTTATTTCCTGATGTTGCTCTTAGAAAAGAATGAATCAATGGTGTTTGGTGCCTCACTCCTTTGATAACAGCACAGGTAAAGGGATCTATGTGAGACTGAGGCCAGTTTGGTCTGCGTAGTGAGTTCCAGGCTAAAAAAGGCTACATAATGTGACTCTGTCTCAAAACCAAACCAGAAACAACAGCAAAATATATCATGAAATGGCACACACAGATCTTAATTAAGGTTGGTAACATCAGTTAATACACTTGAGGACAGGGTTGACAAACACTTTTACATCTAATTCTACTAAATAAATAACAACAAGACAAGATGAGAGAAAAGTCACATCAATAATGGAGAATATTCTATATGATAAACTATTCCATGTAAGGAACAATGGCAATGCATATATTTCAGGAATTTAGTGACTGTGGTAAAATTAATTTGATGATGCTTTAGAAGTGTAACAAGTGTCAATCCAGGGATCAAGTTGTCCCGTTTTCCTTCCCATAGAAGAATGTCAACCTAGAGAACAATCTTCAGACTGGTGTATTTCCCTGGAGTTAGGTGAAAACTATTTTAGTGATATGAGATGTTATGAGTGGATCCACTTTCCAGATTCTTAGCCCCTTTAAGAATTTTGACTGGCTCTGTTACCATGCTAAATTTGTTTGTCATTTTAATTTCTTCCCTCCCACCATATGGCCTATGAGAGTTCTCCCCACTCCCCAAAACAACTTTTTAGAATATACCAATGGTCATTGCTTCTGAGACATACTCATTCAAAAATAAAAATATGACTCCAAACACTTGTAATTGAAACCCATTTTGAATCAAGAATCATCAAGCTAACACTTCTTCATTTCATTAATAAACATTTCTGAGAAAACCTCTCCTGAATATGTTTGATCTTTATTAGTCTCAAACTTAGCATGTCTAGTTATTACTAGCCATGGATGTTAATGGTAATTGCAAATACAAATCAATTTAATAGATTTAAAAATGTTGAGAGAGATTTACTGTCACAGGAAATTGTTTCTAAAATCTAAAGTTCACATATATATATATATATATATATATATATATCACATATATATAGAGAGAGAGATAGATAGATATATTTGTCATGTATGTCAGAGTAGTTAATAAAAGATGTTATAGAATAAGTACATACTGTATTAAGATATAATTTTTTGAGGGAAGTGAAATGAAAGTGTGATTTAAAGAAGAAGCAAAATATAAAATTTCTATTTATAAAAGATAAGTTTGTTCATACATCTTTAAGTAGATGATAGGTGATAATATATTATTATGGTGTTTGGATTACATTGGATACTTTCAGAGAAATAAAACAATACATTTTATTTTATTTTAATTCATAATTTTTATTTTTTATAATTTCATACATGAGTATGCTGTATTTACATCATGTCTGCCCTTCTTTCTCTATTTTCTACCACATTCTCCCCTTCTGCTCCCTCTCAGATTCTTCAATAAACACACACAGACACAGGGAGAGAGAGAGAGAGAGAGACAGAGACAGAGACAGAGACAGAGAGACAGAGAGAGAGACAGAGAGAGACACAGAGAGAGACAGAGAGAGAGAGAAACAGACACACATACAATGTCACAATGTCTGTTCTTGGGATATACATCCACCAAAACCAACTTCATGGAGGAAAGCTCTTTTTTTTTTGGTTTACAAGTTACATATAGCTCATTACCAAGGGAGCCCAGGGCAGCAGCTTGAGGGGGAACCTGGAAGCAGGAACTGAAGCAGAACTACTGAAGAACACTATCCACTGGATTGTTCCCAGGTTCACTTTCAGCCATGATTTTTATGCCTCCCAGATTCTTCTGCTATGTAGTCATGCAGCTGACAGTGGGCTTGACCTTCCCACATCAGTCACTAATCAATAAAATGCCCCATAGACTTGCCTACTTACTTATCTGATGAAGGCATTTTCTATATTGAGGTTTCTTCTTCCCATGTACATTTAGCTTGTGCCAAGTTGGAAAAAAAAAGCACAACATACATAGAAAACACAATAGACATAGAAAACAGCTTTTAAACACCAATTTTAAAATTCCAGGGGTTGAAATATATGGGGGGTGAAGTGCAAGTTTTTGATAGTGTCATGTGATGCAGGCCAACATGGTATTTTGTTGAGGCAAACCCATTGGGGGGACCTGTGATGTTTGGAGAGAGTACAAGTAGGACTCAATGGACAATGATGGTGTGCTTGCACAGCTAGCTTTGCAACATTTTGTTAGTCTTGTATCTCTTGGCTGATCTTCAGTTCATTGAGAGAGGCACTGCAGAGAACTTATCCTAGAGTCCTGGCTTTTTCTGTTCCCTCCAGCTGACTCGTGGCAATTAAGTGGAGGTCTGGTGGTTTTTGCTGGATCATGCAGCCACTGCTGATTTGTATTTGGTATTGTGACACTACCAAATTGTACTGCTGGCATCCTGACAAATGGGGATTAAAATCACCCCCAAAACTACTTCTAAATAGGTCCACATCCCCTTGTCCTATTTACCACCTTTACTTCCCTATCTTTGGATGTTAGGCTAGAAGGAGGCTCAAAGCATTTGAAAACCCTTATTAACAGTAGGTTTTTAAAATCTAAGCCGACAGAGAGGTATTCTATTTTTCAAACTAGTTTTAGTAACTACTTGGAATGTAAGAGAGGTTTTTATGAAGTCCTCTTCTTGGGATTAACAGGGAACACTGAAATTCTTACGAGACACATACAAATATAGTAGATTTCCTTTGCCCAACCAAGTGCTAACACAAAATATATTTGCCTGATCTGTTCCAAGAATTCTTCCCTAAAAAAAGAGCAGTTTATCATCTTGAGAAGTTCATTGTTTTAAATGGACTAATTGAGTTGGAGAATGAGCATCCTCTTCTGGCTCTCTGCTATTGTCTCTTGGTGGATTTGTTTCCTGGTAGTAATGTTCCTGCTGGTAGTTGGAGCTATGGTAGTTGAGATGGATGATTAAGAAATTTATTTTCATTTACATATCTATGACAGAAACTTCAGGCTTTGGTTGAGTTAGACTGAAGTTGTATGCCATGGAGTCTAACTTTCATAATTTTGTTTCCACAAGGGTGTGTATTAGTATATATAATATACAGTCTAGCTATGCTACAAAGTTTATGTTTTCAGGTTGATTGGGGTATTGACTATATCTCAGCCAGGTACTGCAAGGATTGGACAAAAAATAGTTTATCCTTGCATGATGTTTTATAAGTTTGCAAGGAATCTGAGCTGTACGAGGTGTAGTTGTGCTTCTTTTGATTTGGGTTTGTTTTTCCCTTTCCCACACTGATGAGATAAGTCCAAGAGTTGACTTTTCTTAGCAGCAGCTCTGCCAGCTCTGGATCTGAGCTTGGTTTCTTCAGCACTTGATTGAAAGGCTTAAAGTAACAGGCTCATGTTATAGCATAAACAAATTGGATATTTTATACTTTCAGAGGGTTGCTAGATAGACCAAGCTGGCTGATGCATGGCCTCATTCCCTTATTGAAATATTGGTCTGCAGCTTCTGTGAAATTATGCATGAGACTAAAAGAAGATATTAAAAGATTCCTCCAAAAAATACTGGGAAATGGTTTTAATTGTCACAGCGAAGCGTTAATATCACCTATATTCATGAAATTTCTTACTCTGTGCTTTATTTCTTCTTCTTCCTTTCATTTTCTCTCTCTCATTCTCTATGTCATAATGAGACTTGTCCTTGGAGTTTACCTACATTAGTCATTGCTGTTAGAGAAGAACAATATGGTGGTGAGCAAATGTTTTGGTTACAACCTTCTCCACTAGAAAAATTACTGGAAGACAGACCCTGTTAAAAAGTGGAAGGTTAATTGAAAGCAGGACTCCACAATGCAACTTTCAGGATGCACCTGTCCATCACCAGGTGTAACTCTATAGTTTACCTAGATGGACACACCCGGTTTGGGGTAACCAATGTCCCTATATGTAAGTCCTCATTTGTGCTTTGCAATCAAGCCCAATAAATCCTCAAAGTTAGATTTTGGATTGGCTTTTGTGTGTATCTGGGGTTAATGCACTTTCACTTGCTTTTTCCCAGGAAAAGTCAATACGGGAAGTATTTTATGCTAGTGTATGATAGTTTACTGCTTAACTGGTACCTGATTGTCTCAGAAAATTAGTCAATAACTGTTAACAAATAAAAGTAAAGCATGCACAAATGAAACTACTAGAAATGAAAAGGACATTAGGAAGAAAGCTTGTATATAAAATATGACAACTAATGGGTGTATTTTGTGAAGGATAAATAATTTTGTCTCAAAGCAAAACAGTTGGTCCTTCTAGAAGGAGGAAGGAAGGTATGGTACCAATCTCAGTAGACTTAGGTTCATAGAATAGGAATTTTATGTTACATAGTCAATGTTTGCTATGGATTTATTTGTAAGCTCCTTAATAGTGAGTTTTAGCTCAAACAGAATTCTAGTGAGAAATTAGCTGAAAAGTTTTTTTTTTTAATTACAAGATATGTTCTTTATAAATTAAAAAAAAAAAAGCTAAGCCTGGTGGCACAGGTGTGTAATTCCAGCTGCTCAGAAGCCTGACAAATTGAAGGTTTACCTGAGCAACATAGTGAGGCTCTATTATGATACTAAACATTAAGTGAGGCTGATATATATATTCAGTGTTAGAGAGCTGCCCTAGCATGCATGTTGTGCTAGGTTCAATCCCTACTACTACTACAAAATACTGTGTGTATTCATGGTGTACAGCAGGATTTCCAGCATCTTCTTTGTTGCTATATCTTCACTTTCATAAACCAGCTTTACAAAGTTGCTCAGGGGGAGCCCAGGCTTCCCTAGAACAAAATAGAGACTGACAGACTGCTGTAGCCTCAGTTTTTTCCTCACCATCAATCTCACTTCTGTTTTTTCAAGAACATTTCATTCAAACGCCCATCTATTATGCATCCCTTTTCTGCCTCTTAAAAATACAATAACCCTTGTTCTGACACTGGAATATCTGCTCTGAGGTCCCTCCTGACTAACCACTTGAGAGGAAATTAGTGCCCTGATGTTCAAGTTTGTGGGAAGATAGGGGTTGACTTCACAACACACAACTAGGAAACATAGATGGCTCAAATACTTTCAGCGGTTACCCGCAGAAACCCTCAAGTACTTTTCTTCTAACTCATCTTGCACTTGGAAGGCCCCATATTTTGTTTGGGTATATTGTGGTTTTTGGTTGGTGTGTGTTTGTTTGTTGGTTGTTTTCTTTTTGAGACAGGTTCTCACGTCACTCAGGCTAGCCTCAAACTGACTATATAGTTGATAATGGTCTTGAAATCCAATGTCTTCTGTGTAGACCTCCTGGAATCTGGAATTCCTAGCATTTGCCTGGGTTATGCAGTGCTTCATGTATGCATGACAAGCCAACTGAGCCACATCTCAACCCTCTCTTGTCTTGTTTGAAGAGAATTGTGTTCGTTTTCTTACTGCCATTGCAGAAGTGCGGAAATAAAGTTTCTCTTGCCTGTTAAATTTTCTATTACTTTTTCTGACAGTACTCACTGCTATGTGAATGCATGATATAATTATTTAGTTACTGTAGTGGTCAGCTATTAGTATTCTGTTATACATCTGTGAATTTGACATTCTAGACAATTACATTTCTAACATGGTAAAGAAGAACCAACAGGTTGGGTTTATTTAGAGACCACAGAAGAAAAGCCATTCTTGAGCAAGAAAACACCACCTCTGTCATCAATATGGAAATAGCCCATTTACTAAGCTTTAGCTGAGTGAATTACGTATTTCTTCTACCTGCTATTTCAATAAAAAAGTTTAGAAAGCAGTAGTTAGACTATTATATGTCAGATAAACAGTCTACCTCCAGCTCATTATTGAGAGCTTTCATTAAAGATTAAAAGCATAAGACCCTTTATAGAAATTCTAAACTGGTCCCTGGATCTTAGCATTCAATTATCATTCGTGAAATTTGAAATCAACATAGTTTATGTCTAAATTGAGAGTACATTTGAAAATCAAAATTCAAAGGCATGCCTTCTAGTGGGCTGACTGATGGGAAAGGGCTGTGATTATGCCTCATTTTCACCCTCTACATCACGATCTCATTGATTATGTTTCTCAGCTTGCTAAGGGTTCTGTGAGGTGATTTTCAAGATGAATATTGCTATTTGCAGGATTTCCTGAATAGGAATATTTCGGGAGTAAATTGCACAAACCAAGTGATGTGCAGTCAATTTTATCTCCAGCATAAACGATGTATTAGAATAGAGCCCTTAAGGCTTTTATTTTATTTTTTTCATTCTTTCTGTTTCTTTAAAACTTGGGTTTCATTGCATACCTTGCTGCATTTCATCAATAAGAATGAAATGTCAGGCAGGTAATGCTGAAGCTCATGTAGGACATTGCTTATTCTTTTTTTTTTTTTTTTCTAACAGGTGCTCAGAGTTGACCAGATAAAATTAATGACCTGAATGGCAGGGTGACATACCCTTTGCTCCTGAGATTACTATGACCACGATAAAGAAAACCACCAAACAAAGAGTACACATGGAGTGACCCATGGCTCCAGCTGCATATGTATCAGAGGATGGCCTTGTTAGGCATCAATGGGAGAAGAGGCCCTTGGTCCTGTGAAGGCTTTATGGATGCTCCAGGGTAGAGGAATGTCAGGATGGGGAGTTGGGAGTGGGTGGGTGGGGGAATCACTCTCATAGAAGCAGGGAGGGGGGATGAGATTGGGGTTTCCAGAGGGGATAACATTTGAAATGTAAATAAAGAAAATATTCAATAAAAGAAAAATACCAAAAAAAAAAATGCCAAAAAAAAAAAAAAAAAGAACAAGAAAAAGAAAGGAAAGTTTCTTTAAATGAAGGTAATGGAGTGAGGATATAGCTAGTTTCCTTCAAATCTACTTTCTTTGCAATGACTTATAACTTAGAATTTTTAAAAGGCAGTTTAATTGCCTGTGTTACAAATTGGGAATGTTCTCCAAAGCATTTAAAAGCTTTATTTTATTTATTTTTATTTTTATTTTTTATCTTGGGTAAAGTGCAGCAAAGAACAACCCATTTTATCATTTTAAAATTTGAAAGCAAACATTTGATTTCTTTAAGCAGAGAAATATACAGCAAGCCTAAAGACTGGAATCCACAATTCAAGCCAAAAGATAAAAAGGTCATTTATTAGAGAGAAGAGACTGAAGCTTGACATAGAGGCATAAATAATTGGTTATTACTAACAGTGGTGACTATTTCTTGATTACAAGCCAAGGATTTTGGAATTACTGGGAGAAGCTTTCCAGTTAGCAGACACACTGTCCTATGTCCTCTTGTATCTGAATACAGACAAAAGCAGAAGAAAGGGCCTAAAGGAGTATATATTTTTTCAATCTACACCCCAAAGATGAAAAAACAAAACAAAACACCAACAAAACTCACAATGTGTAAGGAATATACCAAAGAGTTTTCTGCACAGCAAGAAGCAGTCGTTTCTTCCCTCAGTGATTTAAACTAAGCTGTACAAAGTAAATAGCACGACATCAAAACACAGCCCAGCAGTGAGAAAAGTGACATGTGGCTTTGATAATGAAGTTCATTAACACAGAAAAGAGTGTCTTGCTGCAGATTGTAAGACCTATTCGTCAGAAACCTGTGTGCTGTTGATAAACAACTGATGTGACTTTTCAGTATTTGAGACCACACTGGGGACAGGAAGAGATGGCAGAGACCAGACTAAAGTCACTTTGGTCAACTCCACACAAACTATTTCTGTCATGAGATTTTGTTTTCCATTTTGTACATATATTTCATGAACAAAGATAGCTCACATTGAGTATCTACAATTTTTTTCTGAAAAGACACACATTGATGAACAGATTTTTACCTATGTGTTACAAAAGTTACAAAACCAAACATGGTTTCTCCTTGAGAGGGAAGAATTTGTGTCCTTTATGATTTGGCATATGAAATTGATGACTTAGAGAAAATACTATATCCAACATATTTGGGGATCTGGTTCAATTTATGGTACATTTGGCTCAAATATCTGTACTTTATTAGTAAGGTGGTTTATTCAGTAATGAAGCAACCAGAATTAATGAGACGTATCACCGGTAATTACATGACTGTCAACTATGTCTGAGGATGCTGTGTACTAGCTAACTGAAAGAACAAAATCCTGGAAGGGATGGCTTCTCTGAATTGAAGATGTGCTTGGTCCAGTCATCCCTTGTGACCATGCATGTACGACCCAGGGTAGGATGACTCAGGCATCAGAAGCCATGTTTTAGTGTCAGGATCTCCAATATATTTTTGATGTACAGGCTGTGTTGTTACTTATCTTCTATATATACTTTAAAATTAACTGAATTTGTTACTTGGTAAAGGTCATTGTTACTCATGAATTTGATTGTCAGACTGAAATGTGGGCTGTGGCAGTGACTGAGCAGGCTGAGTTTTTGTACTGGGGAAATGATGTTTACCTGTGACTTACAAAGTACCATGTGTTCTCAGGGAACAGCTAACAGAGTGGTCGATAAAAACATCAGGGAATCAAGGTAAAAGGAAAACATCGCACTTTGCAAATATAACTTAATTTAGCAGGAACAAACCTTTCTACCACTCTGTTACTTTTTTTCTGTCTTTAAATCACAACTTTCTCAAATGTCTAGGATCAGAACTTTAGATAATAATCAGTTGTATATAAGACATCTATAAATATCTACATATTAAGTGCGGTTAGAGCAGAGATGGAAAATTGACTCTACTAACAAACAGGATGTGAATGTTATAATGACCATTTTAATAAAGATGTCTAGTAAATTCTGAGAGAAGCAGGAAATGCTAGTGAAGTAATCATTACAATAACACCAATGGTAATGTTAAAATAATTCTCTACTTGACAAAAATTTAGTAAGTCTTCTGAGACTTCCTTAGACCTATCTTTATGCATTCTGATATAAAACTAAACAAAACCCTACTAAATTAGTTTACCAAGCTTCAACTCCAAATTAAATTCTTCATTCTCTAGTATCCAGTATCTGCTCATTCTGGTCTGTCTTCAGGAAGATCCCTATTCATTTAACCAGAATCTTCTCTTACCCCAGTTGCTTCCACTAACCCTGCTCCTGGGCAAATAATTCAAAGAAACCAACTAGAAACTCAATTCAGTCATTGAGTCATCCTGCCAGAAATGAAAATGTGAGTGAGTGGTACCCACCTTCAGGTCAAACGGTACTGGTTGACTTGGCTGGTTATAAATTTCCAACTGGTTCCTAATAGGAGAGAGCCACAAGAGCAGGTGATCTAGCTGCTCTTCAAGCTGCCTAAAATCTTTTACATGAACCTCAAGTTCTCCTTGTTTTTCAGGTAAAGCTCTGGAGACCTGAAAGGGAAAAAAGTTAAATAATTCTCATGATACATATTAAAAATGGCAAAAGTATTAAAAAGAGATATTATAACAATTTGTTGGTATGCTTATTCAACAAAATGTTACAGGTTACATATATGCCATGTTCACATGTAATTAACATATGAGGGATAATTGGATAATACTCAAAACATTGTATATAGTATAGACACTAATGAACTTTTGGAAATGTACAATACACGCTTAAGCCAGCTGTGTTGCCTCACATTTGTGATACCAGAATATGTGCGACTGAGGCAGGTGAATTGCCATGTGTAGGAGGTTAACCTTGTATAAAGGGTAAGTTCAAGGGTAGCCAGAGCTACACAATGAAACCCTGTATCAAAAAACACAGATAAAACAATATTATCCACCACACTTACTCAGATGTAAACTCTAATTAATTGACATTAAGGGGCACATTCCTAATATAAATTCTCATTTACTAAGTGTGTGTGCCAAGTACAGAGCTTTTGCAGTATTATAAAGACATGGGCCAAATTATTGAGGATTAGTACTATGTATATAACTAAGTCTTCCCCCCAGTAAGTGTGATTTATACTAACAGAATATAATGAAATTAAAACC
This sequence comes from Rhynchomys soricoides, assembly GCA_019843965.1. Lineage (NCBI taxonomy): Eukaryota > Metazoa > Chordata > Mammalia > Rodentia > Muridae > Rhynchomys > Rhynchomys soricoides. Next base: position 1,755,385 of record JADRCH010007474.1, read on the forward strand.
AAAGTATATTTTTGTTGGTGTAACAATAATTCCTTCTACTATATTTACCTTTAGTTTGTATTTAATGAAAGTTATGCAATGAAATAATTTACTTACAAGGAAATTAGTAAAAGTATAAGCATTTTTATGATCTATAGTTTGAGAAGCATAATGTAAATAAGTGAAGCAGACATTGAGGAACATGATATTTGGTTGAGAGGAAATTAAAACAAAGACTATTGGTTACTTTTATGAAGGGCTTAGTATATACTAAGCACCATGGTTGGAAGTCTCATATTCATTGCTCCTTTTTATCATCCATGACCACTTCATATTGCTCCTGTTAGCATCTAAATTTTAAACATAGATAACATTGGACTTGACAGATGCCAAATACCTTTGGAAAAGAAATGCTATAGGGTCAAACATTGTTGGAACTAATATAAGTTACTTAGATTTAAAAATTGGTTTGTGCTTTTGCATAAATACTAGTCCAGTTTTCTCTAACTTCCAGTGCCTCTTTCATAGCCTGGAGATAGTGCAGATATACTGTTAATCTAAGAACTAAGTAAAGTAACCCTTAAAAATTGCTTAGAACAATCCACTGTATGACAGTGAAAGACAGTAAAATGTTTAAATATTAGCAACAGTTGTTCAAACTCTTGGGCAAACAGAAAGCCAGGATTAATAATAGTGAAGCTATTTTCTTCAGAATATCAAAAATTAAGACTAATATAAATGAATAGTGTCAGTTTGTAATGGTAAAACTTTGTAACATTTTGATACTCCTCTTGTAACAGTACAAAAGTGGTACTACATGTAAATCATTATGATCATTGAGAAAATGTTATCATACTATGAGTAATGTAAAACATATTAAGGAAAGAACATAGGTAAGTATATTGTTGTTGTCGTAGTGCCTATTGTAAATAGATAAGTATGTCAGTAGACTAAGCAATACCAGTTGCTTTAGAACTATTTATAAAATTGAAAGGACTCACAATGAGCACTATCAATCTTGTAGTTGAATCTCAAGAGATGTGATGTTGAACACAGACACACTAAACAATTAGCTATTGTGTGGTGGTGAGAAGTGCTATACAAGGTCATATTACATGCAAATTATGTGTGTGGAAACAGAATGTAAATTATTTTATATACACTGTGTAAAAGGTAAGTGACTACTTGAGCAAAGATTTAATTAGCATCGTACTCTGAAACAGGCAATACCGAGATTGAATTTAGGCTCCATATTAAGATGGAGAAGATCTTACGATCTGGCCCAATCCATGGCAGTATCAACAGAAGATATTGGGCCTAGATTTGTTTTGTTCAACTGCACCTGGGTTGATGGAGTAGTGAGTTGAAACAAAGACCCCAGATCTATTTGTTCTAATGTCATACAAGACTGATGGATAACTTCACAGTGTATCTTGATCAAATAATAAATGTAAAAGAAAAATAAGTAAAATTTAACAATTCAGAATCTGTGAGGATCAGAATATCATAGATCTATGTAATAGTATCATTATGTGACCAGTGTTTCTTTTCTCTTTGACAGAGATTTTGGTGTCTCCAAATATCAATGATCTTATATTTTGTTATTTTATATTTTTAACAAAGAATTAAAGGACTAAGAAGCAAAGAGTGATAGAAATGGAAGCAGCAGCTTTTGTGGAAAGTGTTCTCCACATCTTGACCTTCACCCTTGGCATCCTTTCCTTCTGTGGGTATGGAGACAGAAGCTTTCAGTTCAGGGTGAAATCACAATGCTTTGCCTGCTTTTCTTGACTTATAGCTTGTTATAGAGCCACATAATCTTAGTTTTAAATGACATAGGTCTGTGTTCATAGGTTCAAGCCCATAGTTCTGAAATTTTCATGCATTCCTGTGCACATATGTATATGTGGAGGAAAGAGATTATACCACAGTAGTAAATCTGTACTTGGGATGCATTATAAAATAATATCTTTTGCATATTTTTTCTATTATTTAAGCTAAATGTTTTGTTTTTATTGGATGGTTTGCTACGTACAAAGACACATTCCAAGCATTTTAAAGCTTCAACTAGCTGCATCTGAGAGATTGCAGATGCTGAATTAGCTGGAGATAATTTCCATTATATTTCCCTAATCTCTCTAAAACAGAACTATAGAGTTCTTTTTATCTGATCACAAAATATTTTACATTTTACATAAGTACCATACATAAAATGTTTTTTGTTTGTTTGTTTTTCAAGAAATGTCTTTATTTGGCCAGGTTTCTTTTGATTTGTTTGCTTTTTACTTATTCATTTTCAGAAAGTCTTTTTAAAATTAATTTTGAATTCACTTTACATCCAGATCATAGCTCTCTACCTCCTCTCTTCCCAGTCCAGGCTTAAAATTACCTCTTTACATTGGCCCCCTCCCCTTCTCTACCATACATAAATACAAAAATTCATATAATATTTACTTAAGATTGATTTTGTTCTCTTCTTTATATCACATTCTTCCACGACTATAAAGATGGAATAAGTCCTGACAGAAATAGTACAATGAAGATTTGACTTAATTTCAAGAAATGGCATAGAAGTTTTGCCAAGAGTAAGATTTCAGCCTAATTATGTGGTATTAGAGATGTCCTTCTAGACTTTTCTTTTCTACCATGATAACATTTACTTCTGAGTAACCAGAAAGGTTTACAATAGATACAGCAAATTTTACTCATCAAAATATCTATTAAAAAAACAAAACAAACAAACAAAAAAAAACAAGTAAAGGTTAAGGTGAGAATATTCAACAAAGACCTGGAATTAAAATAAGTTTTACATCTATAATGAAAAGTCAAACTAACTTTTAAAGAATCTCACTAGAACTTCATAAAGTTCATTCTATGTAGAACGGTACTAATTATTAGAAAATTGCAACTTAACACACAGTGCTTGTTAAAGGTAAATGGGACTAAAGTTGAAAGATATACAGACACACACACACTCTCTCTCTCCTCTTGTGTGCATGTGCTTTCTCTGTAGTGTGTGTGTGTGTGTGTGTGTGTGTGTGTGTGTGTGTAGACAAAAGGGCAAAGGACATTCTTGGGTGTTATTAATTGAGGACAACTCATCTTAGTTTTTTTCACTTTGAAGATATGGTGTCTAACTGACCTGAATTTCACTTAGTAGGTTGATGAGAATTGTCCAGAGATTGACTTGTGTGTACCTTGGTTGTATAGCATTTTACTATCCGAAAAAAAAAAATCCAAAACTTCTGTTTTTGGAGAGGAACATATTGAGACATATGAGAGATGGCTCAGTGGTTAAGAACACTCACTGTTCTTCCAGAGGTCCTGAATTCAATTCCCAGCAACTCCATGGTGGCTCACAACCATCTATAATGAGATACTCTGCCCTCTTCTAGTGTATCTGAAGACAGTGGCCATGTACTCATATATATTAAATAAATAAATCTTTAAAAAAAAGCATATGATGTAAAAAGTATATGAAACAACAATATTGATAGGACAAAATGTTTACAAGAACATCAAACAAGAGGCTATCTTAAGGGGAGCTGAAAAGCACACCATCCCACCTGGAAACTCTTTAAAATGTAAATTAAACAACTCAAAATATCTTCTGGAAATCCTTGAAACTGAACAGATTAACTAAGAATATATAAAAAGTAAAGCCTGCTGAGAGATATTCTTAGATGAGCCAAGCTCCAAAGAAGACTTTCAGGGCAGCCAAATAGTCTGGAGGAATCATTGACCATCTGAGCAGGTTGGGAGAAGCAGAAAGCAGCCAAGTAGCCAGAAAGTGTCAAAGATCCATTGATGTGCCCTGGAGAGGCACCGACCAATGGATCCATTTGAAAAGGACACTCTTCAACCTCTTGAGCTACCTGCAATTGTGCCATGTGGTCCAGGTTTCAAGATTTTGTGAGTTGTCACCGATGCTGTCGGGTTTTGGTAAAGTAGCTGTGTTTGAATCAATTCTGCTCCTCTAAGTAGCCATTCACCCATTTTTCTTTAAGTAACTCCAATAAAACTCATTGGTTCACCATGTTGCTCTTTGGTGCTACCTGTCTTTTGTTTTCCATTTGGGATGATGACAATATACCAAGTGTTAGGATGACAAATCTACTACACTTGACATATTTTACTAATGCTATGCGGATTGAATGCAGATCCTCACTTTACTGATTGAGGTATCTCCCCAGCTTCATAATTGTAATTCTCATATATTGTGAAGTTGAATTAGACAATCACATTGAAAGGTCTTTTGAGTAATTCCAATGACAGTCTTACACACACAAACACACACACACACACACACAAACAGAGAGAGAGAGAGAGAGAGAGAGAGAGAGAATAGAAACTTTCTACTCATAAGTATATTCAAATTTCAGGAACCACCCAATGCCATAACATTTATATTAATCCTATATAGCAGGTAAAACTCAAGTGTTTATTGACAGAATAATGCATATATTGTGCCATACTCACATAACAGAACATCATACATACATCAATTAGACAAACTATGATATATTAAACATCACAGAAATAACGCCACAAATATTGTGAGAAAATATTTTGATAGAGGAAAACACAAGGTCATATATACTAGATGATGCCACTGATATTAACTTCAGAAGAAGAACTAATATCTGTGTGTTTTGGGAATGGACTACTGCTTACACTTGTGGTGTGTAGTGGCTAGAGGAGAGGTAGTACTTAGAAAGGTGCTCAAGAGAAGAATTCTTAACATAATCTATCTTTTTCCAGTTTTATCTGATTTATAAAATGGATTAAAAATAGGATTAAAAATCTGTTTGATGCGATGTCTTATTCTAAATTATTGATTGAACAGTAGTTTCACAGGGTGCATCAAATTCCATAAGCTTCTCTGATAATTTGTGCAAATGTTATAAATGTTGATTTAAACAATTAAATGAAATAATTTGCAGTCTTTAACTGTATTCATTCTCTTCAATAAAAAATCCCACTTGTAGATAGAATCACAAGACAAAGATGATTAATGCTATCATTTATATTACTGTAAGATGAAAATTAAATTCCCTCAGAAAAGTAAGTGATATTCACATAATAGAATGTTGTAGTCATTTAATGAATAACATTGAATTATCTTATTAAATATTATTGACATATTTCAATATAAGCTGTATATCACACATACATTTTACCCTATGTTTTCTATCTATATTTACAATAAAAATTTCTATGTATAGGAAAGTACCTGAACAGATATTTCTTAAAAAACATACAAGCACTGAAAGGTTTATTTAAAAGAAATGCCTAGTATCACTAATCTTTAGCTAAATGCAGAATGAAATCACCATGAGAGACTGCCTCAAGCTTATTAATACTGGAATGGATTTGTAATAAAGGAAAACCTTCAGGGAGGGTTCTTAAAAGACTATGACAACATCTAACATGATCTCGGAGTCTTGCTACTGGACATGTATCCAAAGTAAGTGAAATTATGTCAAGGGAAGGCTGTATTCAAATATCAATTGTGGGACTGTTCATAACAGATAAGACATGAAAACAATCTAGGTGTCCATATACTGACAAATGTATGAAGGATACATTGTGCACATAAGCAATGAGATATTGTTTAGCAACAGAAAGAATGATCCTTAGCATTTTTGCAATGTTGATGTCATGTATAAGTCATTGTGCTATGTTCCACAGGCCAGATAAAGAAAATCAAGTACTACGTGATATAACCTATATGTTCAATACACATAGGAATGGAAATCATATATGGTGCTAATTACTGAATGTATGCAGACTTGTACACATATATACACACAAACACAACTCAACACCTCACATACCCAAACACAGACACACACAGACACACACACACACACACACACACACACACACGTCATAAGAGTTAGGGTAGAGAAGTAGTTACCTGAAACTAGAGAGTAGAGAGGAGTGGGGAGAGGTTAACTGACAACAACTATATCACACTAAGAGAAGAATAAGGAATTGTAATGTAATGCGACTGAAGATAGCAATACTTTAGTGCATTTTTTCAGAGAGCTAGAAGAAAGGAATTTAAAAGACTTTACCATCTAGATACATGAAAAATTTGACAAGATGATAATATTTAGCTGGATTTAATTATACCACAGAATATGCATATATTATAGCAGCATATACTGGCTGATAAATGAATATAATTTTTGTTTTATCTATCAGCTACAATAAACAAAATTCAAATACAAAAAAGCAGAACTGATACATTATTTTTTGTGCCCTCACATACATTTTGATATAATTTTAGGCATATTGTGTCTCAGTCCCAAAGAAAAATTTCAAAATTCAGTATTGTCAATTAAATAATTCATCCAGTCTATTATATTTTGTGGCAAAATGTAAATAGTATGAAATATTTCAAGATCTCACTTAACCCCACATAATTCATAACCTCATAACATGGAAGCAGGGGCTGGGGAGAGAGCTCAGTGAGTAAAGTGCTTGATACATGTCTTAGTTAGGGTTACCATTGCTGTAATGAAACACCATGACCAAAGAAGAGAGGGAGTCATTTATTTGTCTTACCCATCCACATTACTGCTCATCAGTGAAGAGAGTCAGGACAGGAATTCAAACAGGGAAAAACCTAGAGGCAGGTGTTGACGCAGAGGCCAGGGAGTCATCCTGCTTACTTGCTTGCTCCTTATGGTTTTCCTCAGCCTATTTTCTTATAGAGCCCAGGATCATCTGAGCACAACAGGCTGGGGTCTTCTATATTAATTTCTAATTAATAAAATGCTCTAGAGTCTTGCCTATAGCACAATGTTACAGAGACATTTTCATAATTGAGATTCCCTCATCTCAGATGATTTTAGCTTCTCTTTCAGAGAAAAGGCAGGAACAGGTAAATATGTTCTGCTTGACTAGCCAAGCACAACTGGCAAAGCTCAGATTTTTTTGTCATAGTAAAGAACAATACTTGGTGTTCACCTCTTGACTCATTGAAAATACATCTACATCCACACTCAAACATGTATACATATACAATAAAATAAAGTAAAACAAAACAAAATAAAAGAATAAATTAAAGCAAATGTAGAACTAGACATAAGAAAAATACATTTCTGGGTACAATTTTCTAGTATATTTATTTTACAACAGGTTTCATGGTAAACTATCCTTTACCATGAGTTCACTTATTTCCCGTTTCATTTTAAGTTTTGTAAAACAATAATGGTTGCAGAAATGAAACGTATATTATAGTATATGCCACTGGGCTTTCAAAAATGATAAACTTTGTATAAAATCATTAAGTCATCAGTGACATAGCTATTGGGATTCTACTTTTAGCATAAGTGGATTTAATTTTTTTAAATGTGTGCATTTTATTCACAATGTTCATAGACTTATATTTGATATATAACTTCCAGTTTGGGTGAAAACTTTTAATTCTCTATTAAAAAATCACAGTATATATTAGTTTTATTGTATAATTACTGCATTACTAGATATGGATTTTGTTATTGCTGCCAAAGACCTCAAATACATAATACAAAATGTGGTAAAAGAGCATTTGTAACAAGATTTCAAAGTCAGTAAAATTTGATGTAAAATAAAGAGTTTTGGAGTCCAGGGAGTACTGTGCCCTTAATACCACACTACACCCATATTGGCTTTTCAGTCAAACTTGGTGCTCATGAGCACTATTCCTATTCATTAGTTTCTTAGGTTGCAGTCTAAGCAACTGAATTCATGCCTTAAAAATTCTTAATAATACACATAGCACATAGAAAATAGCTTCTGATTGTTCACCTTGATTCAAATCTACCCTAACGTTAGGTAACAAGCCATATAACTGCTCCCAGGGGCATTAGAAAAGTTAAGCGAATTGGTGAAATTGATTTGCCCAAACTTGAATAGCTCTCATTTATCTTCTAAAATGCATTCTACAGGGATTTACACCCTCCTAAGTATGTACCTATCCACACACTCTTTACTACACAGCATGATTTTGATCACATACTGTTTAAACTCCAGGGACAATAAAACTCACAGAGAAGTTAAAATGTAATTTTATATGGCAAATACAAAGTCCATGGAACGCTTTCTTAAAATGTAACGCAATGTTTGTCATCCTTCTTTTCCAGCCATGCACACACTTTCCATTTTCTCATTTGAAATTTTCACTTTTATAAAGAGACCTCCCCCAACTACAGCCTAGATGATGCAGACAGATAATCCTTAGGTTCCTTAGAAAATATTATTTTTGTTTCCTTATTTATTTAATGTAAGGTATTTGGTCAAAACTCAGAAAAAGGAAGTCATAGTTCTTGTGCTTTTTCCTAAGATTAGATTAATAAATTATTACAACCTAATATTGAGTTGCTCTTTGAGATGTCATTTAAAAGTAGCTGTTCAAATGATACAAGTTAAAAATAATCTTAGTGTTACATAAAACAGTATAGAGACAAAAGGGGAAATGTGCATTAGATGATTATACAACCTCAGTTTTAAAAGTTCTACTTAAAATTATTATTGCATACATATAACTTGAAATTTAATTAAAACAATCAAACAAATAAAAAAAAAAAAAACACCCAAAGAATATCTTCTTCACTTGAACGTATTAAAAGACAGACTAAGGCTGGGGAGATGGCTCAATAGATAACTAATCTGCTGTACAAGAATGATGAATATGTTTAGACATTTTGAACCCATTTATAGTAAGAAGTGGTAGTACAAATCTGTAATTCTTCCATTCCTACAGTAAAAAGAGTGACAAAGAGAGAAGGGTCTTCTGAAGCCTGTGAGCCAAGGAGTGTCGCTTTGTTTGCTGGGGCGAAAAATAAGATACTCAGTCTCAAAACAGAAAGCAAAGACTGACACCTGAAACTGTCCTTTACCTTCCACACACATACATCAAACATACATACATACATACATACATACATACATACATACATACCACACACAGATACACATATATCACATACCACATACATTAACAATACACACACACACAGACATACATACACACCATATAAGACACACACACCACAACATATTCATACATCATACAAGACACACACATACATACATACCACACACATCACTACACAGACACACACACACACCTCATACCACACACATCACATACATAGACACCCACCCACCACACATACCACATACACACACACCTATCACACACACCACATACACCCCCACCACATAACAGACACAGACACACATATATATACACACACACATACACACACACACACACACACAGAGGGAGGGAGAAAGAGAGAGATATCTTAAAATCTGTTAAAAGAAAAACTGTTACTACACTGAAAAATGAGTCTGATCTCTCTCCCTTCATCAGAATGGAACCAACTTGCTACAATTGTTTGTGTTGTTGTTGTTTTGTTTGTTTTTTAAAAATCAAGATTAAAAAGCATTTTTGAAACCAATTGTTTCATCTAATAACTAATATTCATATTTTCTCTGTCTAATATTCTAGACTGTTACAAATTGATAAACCATAGTTTTTCATACCAGAAAATAATATGCACTTTGCATTACCCAGTAAAGGAAACCTGCCTAACAAATGAGAAAACTGATGTCCCTGGGAGTTTTAATCTTACTGTTGACTCAGAGAAGAACATGGCAGAAAGTAGTGACTCCTGGAAATGTTGATGCTAAAATGGATGTTTACTGGTTTTTGAGAACATGAGAAGGGGTAAGCACTGCCATGAGGGAAGCTAATGTTTCATGAGGTATGTGGAAAATACAAAGAAAGGGAACAGAATGGATAGGGATAGAGATTACTACTAGCCAGAAAAGAGAGACCTTGAAGGACAGCTTGGAAAGAGACTTGAATATTTGATTTTGATTGGTTTGGAGGAGAAAATGAAAAAAAATCACTGCAGAATTTAGAGTTAAGGCAATTTTGTATTCTGCCTAGAATCTTGCTGTCAGCCCATCTTAACAAGAGTCTCAAGCGAGGGGGCCGTGAACTACTGTTCTTTGATCAAAGCCAACTGTTACATGTGTTTCTATCATTTTAGAGTGAAGAATGGTTGTTACATTTCAAATAATTCAAAAAAGGAGAGACAACAGATGAATATTTTATAAAACTAAAATTTGTGACTATAAATATTTATTGAGACTCAGCTATGAACTTTTGCTTTCTAGTTATTAAGTGTTGGATTTTAACACTGTATAAAATGCAGGACACAGTAGAGGTGCTAGAGTTTTTACGGCCAGCAAAGCCTAAAGTCTTTGCTTTCTGTACCTTCCTAGAGAAGTGTAGCTGACCATTGTTCTGGATGTTCAAGGAATTAGACTATCACTGTAAGCTCGTTTATAATTGTTGTTTGCTTGTTGTAGAGCTCTTCAAGTAGACAGTCACTGGGAATGACCACAAGGATTCAAAATACGGAAAAAACCCTTACTGTGTAATTGTATGTTATGTGTATGTATACACAGGTTCATGCATGTGTGAATGTGTCTGTGAAATGCATTTTTATGCCAGAAGCCAATATTTGTGCCTTCTTCAACTGTTCTCCACCTTATTTTTGATAAAGGATCTAACTAATGTGGCTCCACTCTTTAGCAAGTTATCTTTAGGGATCTTTCTGTCTCCAGCTTCCAGGACCAGGATTGCAGATGCAACCACATCAACACAATATTACATGGGTGCCAGAACCCATACTCGGGTCCCCAGGTTTTACCTAGTGAGTCATCTCCCAGGCCCCTTTTCCACTGCCTAATTTTTCTTTAATGTGTAGTCTACACCAATTCACCTTTCATTGGGTAACTCACTTAACCTGGAAAACAGATTAAACAACACACTTCAAGGATTTTTTTTAAATGTATAATATACTGGTGTCTACTACTGACGAAGTTCATGATCACAACAGTAGTGATACTGCAGATACAAAAAAATCTGTAGGATCTAAGTCTTTATACAAAGTGACATAGTACTTACATATACTTACATGCATTTTCCTCCATGCTTGTACTAGTTTAGTACAGATACAATTTAGTTTAGTTGTCTTTATGTTTGAGAATTTGGTACATGCATACAATGAAATATGATCGTAACGATCTCACCCATTTTCCTCATTCAACTAGCCCCATATTCCTTGAACATGCACCCTTCTACCTTCATCTCTTTTTTATAACCCAATATTCTCATTTGTTTTCAATTGTGATAAACACAATGACCAAAGAAAATTTGCCAAGGAAAGGGTTTATTTCAGATTTGTGGCATGCAGTTCTTCATGAAAGGAAGACAGGGAAGGAACTCAAGCAGGAATTTGGAGGCAGAAGCTGAAGCAAAAGCCAGGGAGGAACATGGCTTACTTCCCATGACTTGCTTAGCATGCTTTATTATATAATACAGGACTATATGTCTGTGTTGTATATATAAGTCTCGACAGAAATGAAACTACCCCCAGAGGGCTGGGTCCTTTTACATCAACAATTAATAAAAATGCCCATCTACAGGTTTATAGGCAAATCTGATGGAGGAAATTCCCTAAATGAGATCTCCTCTTCTTAGATGATTCTAGTGTGTATCAGACTAACAAAAATTAGCAAGCATGCCCAGTCAGTGCAGTTAGTGCTGCCCATCTAGGTATGAGTATGGAGCCATTCAGTGCTGTGGTACACAGGAAGCCTATCTATCCCACACCCTAAAAAAAAGAATGATTTTTGCTTTTCCAGCATCACCACCAAAAAAATAAAAGGAGAAGAAGAAGAGAAGAAAGAATGAAAAATATGAATTAACAATCATTGACTATTGGTATCTCTCAGTATTAATGGTCTCAATTCCCCAATAAAAAGACACAGAGTAACAGAATGGATATGAAAACAGGATTCAACCTTCAGCTTCATCCAAGAAACCAACCTTAGGATAAAGCGTTGGAAAAATATATCCCAAGCTAATGTGCCCAAGAAACAAGTTATTCTAGTCATTCTAATATCTAACAAAATAGCCTTCAAGCTAAATCAAAAAGGAAGTTGGGAGAGGTCACTTCATACTCATAAAAGGAAAAATCCACCATGATGATCTTTTAATTCTTAACATTATTGCTAACCTTTGTAAATAAAAATTACTAAAGCTTAAATTACACACTGACTCAATACTCCAGTCTCACTAATGGACAGGTCATCCAGACAAAGACAAAACAGAAAAGTTCTGGAGCTAACAGACACTATAAACCAAATGGACCTAAAAGATAGCTACAGAACATTTCACCAAAACACAAAAGAAACCACATTCTTCTCAGTAATTTATAAAATTCACCCCCAAATTGACCACACACTCAGTCACTAAGTTCACCTTAATACATCCAAAGGGGGGTGGGAGAAATAAGCCCCTGTATTCTACCAGATCACTATGAATAAAAGCTGTATTTCAACAAAACGAAAAACAATAGGAAGCCTACAAACTTACTGAAACTGAACAACTTCTTACTGAGTAATGACCGAGTCAAGGCAGAAAGAGATAAAGTAAGAAATTAAAGACTTTCTAAAATTCCATGAAAATGGATACACACCATACCTAATCTTATGGAAAATAATGAAAGCAGTGCTAAGAAGAAAGTTCATAGCACTAAATGTCTACATTTTAAAAAATGGAATGATCTCGCACTAGCAACTTAACAGCACAACTGACAGCTCTAGATAAAAAGAAGTAAGCACACCCAATAGGAGTGGGCAGCAAGAAACATTCAAAGTGAGGAATCAAATCAATAAAACAAAAAGAGAAAAATTCACAGAATCAACAAACCCAAGAGCTGGTTCTTTTGAGAAAATGAACAAGATAGACAAACTGTTAGCCAAACTAACTAAGGGCCACAGAGAAAATATACAAACTAACAAAATCAGAAATAAAAAGAGAGACATAACAACAGACACTGAAGAAATAATAATAATAATAATAATAATAATAATAATAATAATAATAATAAATCAATAGGCCTTACTTTAAAAGCCTGTACTCCACAAACTTGGAAAATCTAAAAGAAATAGAAAATTTCCCAGATAAATACCACTTACCAAAGTTAAATCAAGAACAGATGTACAATTTAAATAGTCCTATAACCCATAGTGAAATTGAAGCAGTCATTAAGAAAAAAATCAAAAATACCTCTCAACTAAAAATGTTCAAAGCTAGAGAGATATAGTGCAAAATTCTATCAGACTTTCAAAGAAGAGTTAATGTCAATACTCCTCAAAATTTTTGACAAAATAGAAACAAAAAGAACATTGTTCCAGTCACATTGATATACAAACCCCACAAAGATTTAACACAGAGAAAGAACTAGAGAACAATTTTCCTTATGAACATAGCTCCAAAAATACTCCATAAAATACTCACAAACAGAATCCTAGAACATTTAAAAAACATCCTCAACCATTACCAAGTAAAAGTATCTTTATTTGTAGATGATATGATAATATACATAAATAACCTGAAAATTTTCACTTGGAGAATCATACAGCTGATAAACACTTTCAGGAATGTGGCTGGATACAAAATATACTATAAAAATATAGAAAGCAAAGAAAAAAATCATTAGCCCTTGTATATATAGATGACTAAAGACTAAGAAAGCAATCAAGGAAACAACACCTTTTACAATAGATACCGATAATATAAAGTAACTTGGTGTAACTTTAATCAAGCAAATTAAAGACATGTATAATGAGAACTTCCAGTCTCTGAAGAAAGAAATCAAAGAATACCTCAGAAGATGGAAAGATCCCCCATGCTCATGGATCAGTAGGATAAACATAGTAAAAACAACCATCTGGCCAAAATAAATCTACAGATTCAAAGAAAGCAACCATCATTCAAACAATAACATAATTCTTTACAAACTATAAAAGGACAATGCTAAACTTCATATGGAAAACCAAAATCTCAGGATATCAAACCTACTTCTGAATTGTCAGAGGTATCACTGTCCCGGATTTCAAGCTGTGCTACAGAGATATAGTAGCCAAATATTAGGTGGAGACAGAGAGAGAGAGAGAGAGAGGGAGGGAGGGAGGGAGGGAAGAAGGGGGGGAGGGAGGGAGGGAGGGAGGGAGAGAGAGAGTCCAAACTGTAGACCTCTATCAAGCCAATCCTCTTGGAGCTTGGGGAACCCCACAGAAGTGGTAGAGGAATAATTTTTGTAGCCAGATGGGTAGAGGACACCAGGAGAACATGGCCCACAGAGTCAACAAACTTGGGCTCATAGGAGCTCACAGAGATTTAAGGGGCAATACTGGAACCTGCATGGGTCTGCACTAGGTACTGTGCATATATGTTTTGGGTTTTAGCTTACTGTTTTGTGGTACTCCTAAACAGTGATAATTGGTGGTGACTCTGACTCTTTCTTTTGTTCTTGGGCCCTTTAACCCCTGCCAGGTTGACTTGTCCAGCCTTGATAAGAGGTATGTGCCTAGTCTTATTGTATCTTGCTATGTTTTGCTTGGTTAATATCCCTTAGAGGCCTGCTCTTTTCTGAGGGGAAGCAGAGGACTTTAACTGGGGAAGAGGGTGGGAGGACTTTAAGGAGTAGAGAGAACAGAAACGGTGCTCTGGATGTATTGTATGAGAGAAGAATCAATTAAAAAAGAAAAAAAATATTTTTAACAAAGTACAATGAGTTTTCACATTGGCACGAAATCCATTTCTTCTTAAAACCACTAAATAAATTTCAAAGGCATATTTTAAGCAAGCCATACTAAGCATCCAACATCATCTTATGACAGAAGACTTATGTGTACTAATACCATCTTCTTAATGTTAAGCTCTTACAACCATGCTCAATAATGCTATTAAGGTAACACCCATGGGATCTGTTCTTTAGAAATGTTTTTCAGGAAACTGGGCACACTATTATTTTGTTTGAACATCTTGGCTTTTCTAATAATTTTGGCACTTAAGTTGCCACTTGAGAGTCTTAGTTATGACTGGGATATGAAATAATATCTTTACCAAAAATGGCAATAAAGATATTTTTGTAGCAATATACAAAATTTTGTATTTATTTTACAGGGATTAAATACTAGTAAATTGAATTAATAAATAAAACAAAGGATAGACATAGAGATGAAGTTCTTTAATCTCAGCACTCAGGATTGCAAAGAAGGCTGATCTCTGTGATTTGTAGGTCAGCCGTGTCTACAAAACAAGTTCCAGACTAAGCAGGGCTACATAGTGAGACCCTATATCAGGGCAATAAACAAAGATTTTTGTGAGACTAGAAGGAACACAGAGTTTGAATCAAATCTCCAGATCATAACCAGAGTACAACTTGCTTTCCAAAGTCCTCATCTACAGAAGCCGCTTGAAGACTGACTTCCTCTCTTCCATGTCATTTAGAGATGGACATTGTCTATCTACCTTACCTACATCTCTTTCCAAACATTACTATATTTTCTTGAAAGCATTTTTTAACATTTAGTATTATTACTTTAAATTTCTTGTATTAGAGTCTATTCTTGCAGTTACTTAATCTAAGACCTTATCCTTGTATATCATCTGCTGATCAAAGATAAACAACCTTTGATTTGATTCAACACTCCCTATCATTCTTCATAAAGCTTAAGTTTTTTCTATAAGTACAGTTCAAGACTGTTTTCTATAAGTACAGGAGAAGACTGAAAATCTTTTTGAGACATTGTGGAAGACATCTTGAAATTTCAAGGTTTGCCATTCATATACAAGTACAACTTGATAATGTATTCTTAAATCCAACAAAATGCTAATAATTTCTATGATAAAACCAATAATTAGTTGTGGAAATGAAAATGACCTTTGTGAACCAACATTATTAATCATTAAATTTTAACGAACCATGAAAAGAGACTAAATTATCTTTTGATATCTTACATATCAAGGGATGCTAAAAGAAAATAAAACCAGAAATTGAAATAAGCATTTTATGGTGCAATATGCATCATAATATTTTAGAAATTGTTAACAATTCAGAACATTCTAATTTTATAAAATTTTTGATGCATTTGCTTCAGTATTAAAATAATTCTTCATTTGTCAACCTTTCCTTTATTTCTGTATGTTACCATGCATACTCATACTTTTAAGTTTGAGCATACTCATTAATTCAAAGAAGACATAAAAAATGGATGTATTTCTGCCCATCCTTTACAATTATCAAGTATGAAAACCTATTTTATTCAGTGTCCCAATGTAACCATGATTTTATAGGAATCACTAACCTGTATGTCTGTTATTTATTTATTTATTTATTTATTTATTTATTTATTTATTAGTGTGGGTGTGGGTGTGCAAGAACTTGTATTGGTGCATATATGGGGGCCAGGACACAATGTTCAGGTTGCCAGGCTTGTAGAGCTGTTTTATCCACTGAAACATCTTACTGGTCTCGTGTTTACTTTTTAAGACTTGGTTGTTCCCATGGTTGCAAAAATCCTATATTACTTGTGATTCAAAACTACTTTTTCAACTAAAATTATCAGTTTACTTGTTTCACACATAACAATTAAAAGTATTTTACTGAATCTCTGAGAGAACATTTAATTTTTTCTTGCATAAAGAGCAACTGCTTAAATAACTCAGATCTTTGCTTTTTACCTGATTTAATTTAAGTGTCATAATTAGTCATGAGACAATATATGTAAAGTAACAATTTAGAAGCTGATATAAAACAATAGAGAATAACAGGAGTTTAATTTTTATGCATCATTTCTTCAGGAAAACACATCACGAGGGGAAATAGCTTTGAAAAAGATCAGTGAGGGTTGCCATTTAGTTAATTAACTTAACCATTTTCATTAGCAGACACAATATTGACTTTAGAATAATGTCTTCTTAATTTCTTTCAGGCAATGAATATGCATGACTCACTGTCAAAGGTGAAGTAAAAATAAAGATACTATTAGGTAAGGAATAAAAATTAGGAACTGGGACTAAGTCAGAACAATATGAGGACTTCATAATCTTATATTTGTTTGCAGCATGTTGTTCTACACTTTTAAGATATGACCTTGGCATTGGCACATTACTTCAGCTGCTTAGCACTGGATTTATAATAATCTCAGTTTTATAAGAATACATTTCTAAATTGGTTAGAGAAGACTAAAACAATGCATAAACCCAGTGAACTGGATATAATTTTCTGCTTCAATTGACAAGCTAGTCTTTTGAAAAGGAGTCACTTTTTAAACCTCTTTTGGCATATTCACTGTACATGCCTTTATATTGGAGTAACTAAAATCAGCAGGGTGGTATTGATTTTTAGAGGGAGAAATCTCATTAGTAAGACTGAAATAAGGTGAAGTCCATCATAACAAGTGATGAACACATATACAATAAAATTGAAATAATAACATAAAAATCAAGGATACATACTAGAGTTCTTTACTGCGATATTTGATTGTGATTTTGTTGTCTCCAGAAGTTAGAAAGATATAAAGCTTGCAGAGTAATTTTAATGAATTTGAAATGTGTCAAATAACATTTTGTAGAGTAAAGACATTTTCTGAACCAAAACATTCTTAAGCAGATCACAAAGCAGAAGCAAGTAGGCAGTGCTTTTCTTTGTGTGTATGTGTGTGTGTGTGTGTGTGTGTGTGTGTGTGTGTATCTCCAAGCCCCACAGTAGCAAACTTCACTCAGTAAGTCTGCAACAGAGTCTCAACACCAAATTCTGACTTACACAGTTAAGATTTGGAAACATATATCACAGCACTTCTCTCTCTCTCTCTCTCTCTCTCTCTCTCTCTCTCTCTCGCTATATATATGTATATATATATATGTGTGTGTGTGTGTGTGTGTGTGTGTGTATAATTCAATGTTCATTAGTAGTAATTATATTGCATTGTTTCTATGTTAACAGTTTGTACCTAATTTCAATTGTTTTCATATCAAATTTACCAAATCTAAAACTAGACTCAAGCAAACATAGTAAAACAAAAATGTTAAGGATTGATAGGTCTTGATTTAATAATCTGCTTTACCACTAACGAACTATGTAATTTCTGTGGCATAAGATAATTTCTTTAAGGCCATATACTCTTATAGACTAGAACCCATGATTTTCAGACTATCTGTATTTTATAGCTCTCTCCATCTTATGTCATATCCATTCCAGAGTCTCATTTTATTTTGCATTATTGAAACTGATATGTACCCTATCGATTTACATTCCCTTTTAGCAGAGGGTTTATTCAGGCTATTATCACCTGGGCTGTTAGAAAAAAAGAATCTTTAACTACTTTTTAGACCTCCAGACACTATTAGAAATAGATCAACCTTGGCACTGCCTCCTGATCCAAAGTTCTAAAACACAACTCAGTTCCTGGAAGAGAGTCTTTACTTTCAAGGGGAAATTTTCAGAAAAGATTTTGTACTTGAATACAGGAAAAAGGTCAAATAATCTATTTCCATATAGAGATTCTAGTGCATCCCCCC
Source organism: Rhynchomys soricoides (assembly GCA_019843965.1). Lineage (NCBI taxonomy): Eukaryota > Metazoa > Chordata > Mammalia > Rodentia > Muridae > Rhynchomys > Rhynchomys soricoides. The sequence goes on from JADRCH010007474.1 coordinate 1,773,812, forward strand.
AGGATGACATAGAACATACATATCAGAACCAAAGTTTTTCTTCAGAAAATATTTGTTGATGAACTGGGGATGTTTAGTCTAGTGATAGACCACTTGCCTAACATGTGTGAGGTCCTGTATCCCATGTCAAGCACTATAAAGTAAATAAAAACATGTGATGGGGAATATTAGATATCACTTAACTACCTCTAATGTATTTATGATAGAAGCAGCTGAGTGTATTATTTTAATGGGACAGAGTTGTGGTTAATGACAGCCACTGTTTTCAGCTGGAAGGTACAGGACCACTACAGATGTGGATGCTTGCAGCCAACTATCGGACTGAGCACAGGGACCCCAATAGAGTAGTTGGGGGAAGGACTGAAGAAGCTGAAGGGGTTTGCAACCCTGTGGGAAGAACAACAATATCAACCAACCAGACCTCCCAGAGCTCCCAGGGACTAAACCACCAACCAAAGAGTACACATCGGGGGAGGGGGGACCCATGGCTCCAGCTGGATATGTAGCAGAGGATTGCCTTAGGGGACATCACTGGGAGGACCACCCCTTCGTCCTGTGGAGGATCAACGATCCAGGGTGGGGGAATGCTATGGGGTGAGGTGGGAGTGAGTAGACAGGTGGGAGAGCTCCCTCATAATAGCAGCAGGAGGAGGATAGTGGGTTTATGTAGGGGAAACTTGGAAGGGGGATAACATTTGAAATGTAAATAAATAAAATAACCAATAATGAAAAAAGAATCTTTCACTTAGTAAAGATTTTAAAACCTCTGTCTTATCATACCTTTCCAGTTTTGAATACTCGTCTTTTTTATTTGGGAACAATACTGCCAAAATATTTTATTTATAATCTTTCTTCTTGTAATTGTGCCTTTTCTCTTAATTGTTTAAAATCAGATTTCAGAATGGGACTAGTGACTCTGTAAGACCTTCTTTACCATTGTGGTACAAATACATTTTTGCTTTGCTCTAGTATTTTTTAAAAATAATTATCTGTCCTTAGGAATCTTGTGTAATCTCTGTGGCAATCTCATTTTACCATGTGATTTTCTACCTGTAATTTAGTGGTATGAGGGCTCTCCATTACTCTGCTTTCTGTATCTCTGAAATTTCCATCATTTATTTCTATATAATCCTTTATTATTATCTGATCTGCAGCAAAAATGTGTCCTTATTAATGTGTGCCCCTATTTAAAATGTTCTTTATTGTACTAACAGCAATATTTGCAAATATTCACCTAAATTTAAGCTTTTAGCTTTCCATCTCCTTGGTGTTTATCTAGTTTATTTATCTACATAATGACAAATGAAAATAGTAAACACGAACTACATAACATCATTTCAGGCAACTATGGACCACAAATCTGATGCTAGTACTATAAGATTCCATGAAATAACAAAGTGACAAACATGTAAGCATAACTCTATGATATTGATATTCTGAAATACAGTTATATTTCAGTGTTATTTAAATATATAAACTAATTAATTTACTATGAAAAGGTCTGCAAATCAGCCAATAAATCAACTTCAAATGAACTTCTCTTATTGGAAAATACTTGCAACCTTAGATTGAAATCTGTATTTTTAAGACTGGCAACACAATATATTTACCCCTTCAACTTTTGTCCCCTAAGATTGAGTCTTTTAATCTCTTTTGATATGTACAGTTCAGTGAGAAAGTAAGCAGTGCTGTCACTTAGCAACATGATTATCTTAAACAAGGTCATTTAACCTTGCTGAACCTGGATATTTTTTCTGTCAAATTTTTTTGATTGGTTGATTGATTAAATAATGCAGAAATCTAAAACAAAATTATACATCAAACAAAAATAGAACAGATAACTTGTAATTCATTCGTGTTCTATTATATGTGGTAGCATTAATCTACCACAAGGGGGGACAACAATCCTGTTATTTCATTCAACAACATAATGTCAAAATTTAAGTAAAATAGTTTCAACTAATACATAATGTGAGCCATACATGAAACTTTTGCATTGCTGAAAACATACCTACAAATAACACTGTATGGATACAACAGGTTATATTTCAGAATATATATGCACATGCGTATACATATATGCTTGCAATAACAATTAGTAAAAAAAGAGGCCATCAATTTGGAGGATAGTGGGAAGGGCATATGGTAGGGAGAAAAGGTAAAGGAGAAATATAATTAAATTACAATCTTAAAAATAATCAAAAAAGGAAAAATAGGTACAATAAGTAAAAACATTTTTAATAATGCTTTCAATTAATAGAGACTGAGATATTTCATTTTATTACTATCATGCTAAGGCTTGCCCACTGGCCTTCTTTCAATATGTCCAGGCTGGGGTTGGATCCACTGTCTCAGGCATTGCTAGGCAATAATGCTACTTCTAAGATGTATGTCTCTATGATGTAGAACATCTCCCTTTGTATTGAGCACATTTCAAGCCCTCATATAGTAGGCTAGGGATACTGTATTGGACAGCACTTATCATCAAGGGAATCTTGGACAGTTTGTCCAAGGTTTTGCTTAAAAAATGACTAAACCTGGATATATACTAATTGTTTTTACCCATCTTTTCCCTCTCAAAAAAGCTTTATAAAACTATGTTAAATATATTGAAGCCATACTTTGAAAAAGTTAAATGTGAAGATCATTGTCAATTTAAATATGGCCTCATGTTCTCCCTCACTGAAATGATAACCTCATTATTTTAAAAACATATTTGAAAAAATTTCTTGTGAATACTCAAGTCATATGTGAATATAAATCTCTACAGAAGAAAATGTCTATTTAAAATTACATTATATGTAAAAATTATAGCTCTAACTTTGTTATATTTTGACATTTCTATGTAATAAAATTTCATTTATGGGGCAGAGCTCTTTATGAGTACAGTAATAATTTTAGCTTCTATCACCTATTTTGAGTTCTTAACATAAATGAAAGCTGGAAAATTACTTTAAAGATGTTCTTAGCTTTCATTAGGAAGCAATTGCTATAACAGACATAACAAAAATGTGGAATTTCAAGGGCATTTATTTTATTAAAAGTGATACATTGTGTACTAAAATCTGAGAGATAGAGTCAGCAGCAGACAGTTTGTATGAAAAATATTTAAGTTTGAGTTACCCATATTTTTACGTTTCTGTAGTTTCAGTTCATACAATCTCTTCCTCAGAAAATCTGACAAAATCCACTGCAAATCATCTTTGAAATAAAGCTTTTGAAAACCTGGTTTTCCCATATTCCACACTTTTTTTGAAATATATAAAATTCAATCTCATAAAGTAATTTTATTTCATATCAATGGTTTTAGTAACTATTTCAATAATTCTAAATATAGTTCTCAATCCTAATAAAAATATAAGCTTGAAGACTCCTAGAAAACAATCTGAATGTTCGTATGGCAAAAAACGAATCTATGTTGTGTACAGATTCTAACAAGATTCTAGCCACTACGCTTACTCTGACTTATATCTTTGCAGATTCTCCTTGTAATCACAAATTTGTAGCTTAATTTTGGTAAGTATAATATGTCAACAATATTCAGGACTCACAGGTTGATTCTAATAAATATAATATGTCAAAGATAATGACATGTTACTTGTATATTTATTTAGAATATCTAAGGTTGTAAATTTTGTCTTCCTAGCCATTTTTATTTATAGCTTAAATGGGGCAGACTATTAGCTCAGAAGGCCATTTATGGTCAGGAACTTAGGCCAGTGTTCAGTCAAAAGAAACTGAAGACTTCATCAACTACATTGAAACTCATCCAATAGCTGCATGAGATGAGAAGCTGTTTAAGGTCCAGTTAAACATTAAAACAACATCTTAACTCTGACTCATAAGTAGAGCAGAGTCCTTCAGAGAGGTCTTGATATGACAATTCCAAACTACAACTTTCAATCTTTTTGAGATACACACACACACACACACACACACACACACACACACATGCCTGGTACCAAAGAAGGTCAAAAGAAGGTGTATGATTCTCTGCAATTCAGGTTAGGAATGGTTTTGCACTGCATCAAGGATGATGAGAATCAAATATGGGTCCTCTGGGAGAGTACTCAGGCCTTTTACCACTGAAACATCTCACCTGTGTGTGTGTGTGTGTGTGTTTGTGTGTGTGTATGTTACACATTATATTGTGATATATATATATATGTATATGTATAAATATACATATATATATATGAATATTTTGAGAGGAAAATGTGATAATGTCAGTAAAACAGTGCTGAGGGTATAGACTTTAACACAGAAGTATTACAATGTGCAGTTACATATGTAGCAGTTAATGAAAATGATTCTGTTCTTGAAATTTTCAATGTCTGAAGAAACAGAACAAGTACGAGTTCAGATAAAGTTAAAAAACATTCTCTTATTATAGGTCATTTTTATAAAACATTTTCAAATTTTAAGTAAAGCATAGTAAAGATGGATAACATTATTTGTTCTTCAGGTTGTATTTCACCCTCTTGCATTTGAAGCTATCAGTTCATTTTTAAGTTACTGTTGTTTCGAATGGAATTTTAAGTCTCTACAACTGCACACAGACATTAATTACAATATCTGGCAAGTCTGCTTTTAAGAAGATGATGCTTTACAATTACAAAAGAATTTATGTTCTTTTAATTACACCTATTTTGTTTCAAGGGTCACAAGTGTGCCCAAAGGTACAAATGGAGGTTAAGTACCAACTTCTAGGGGTAGGTTCTAACCATCATGTATAAACTAGGGATTAGTCAACTCAGTAGGCTTAATAGGCAAGGACCTTTTGATAACCTAGTAATCTTGCCAGCCTAATAATCACTCCTTGAGGTAAAAGAAAAAACTCTTTTCTCTATATTATGGATCATAAATTATATGCATGATTGATTTGAACTGCTTATTAAAATATATAACAATGGCAAGCCATATGTAAGATTGTGAGTGGGGAATTACCTACTTTGTTAATGTTAATAAGTAAGAAAATAATGGTTAGTAAAAATGCAGAGGGTAATTTCACAAAAAAGAATAGCAATTAAAGAGACAGTGAGAGTAAAATGAAGGAGAAGAGATGGAGAAAACAGTAAAAGAGATATTTTTGATAGGATGAAGTAGACACTGGGGAATAGGTAAAGAATCAATTATAATAAAAAAATTGAGGTAAAGTACACTGTCATATGGAATGGATATGATGAATTCATTTTGAAATTGACTTCTGAAAACTGCTGAGAGTTGGAAATTCAGGAGTGATAAATAATAGTTCTATATACTTTGTATTTTTGAAATTTATAGTACAGTGAAAATTGTAAAATAAGTTTTAAAATGATTCATAAGATCGTAGCTTTTGAAAATTAAATTAATTTTTTAGAGTTTAAACTCAATTTTATAAAATACCAATGGAATGCTAAACAGGGACTTATACATGATTCTCTAAGAAATTTCTGAAATACTATTTTTTCCTTATTTGCTTTTCTATCAGATTCTGAAATTATATTCTTTCATCTAAGACTTGTGCTGATAAATATTCTCTATCTGAAAGATTTTAAATTGGAAAAGAATTCTCTACTATTTTTTAAGGAAAACTGACCTTGATAACTGTTTGGGGACCTGTGACTCTTGTGCTTTTGAACTGCCTTTAAAGAAGAGTCAGTGCCCTATAATTATTCTGACAGAAAGATGATATTGAATAAACACTTCATTCAAATTCAGTAAAACTTTACCATGAAATTTCCATAGCACTACTTGTCTAATGACGATTTTCTAATATACATACACGAGGCTCGTTTTTATCCATTCACTCAGTAGCTTGTTTGTCTACGAAACCTGATTTCTCCCTTGCCATCTCAAGCTCTACTCTATATTCACATGTAATTTTGCTTATAACCCCAGTGTCAAGCTCTTATCTTATTAAGTAGGCTATTTATTTTGAATTACATTTTCATCCATGGTTATAGCAATATTTTATTTGGAAAATCAGAATTCAAAGGATTAGAAACAGAATAAGTTCTAGGAACAAAATAAGTCAATATTCCTTCATCCTAACATGATGTAAAATTGAAAAGCAATAATATGGAATTCTCCTTAAATCTATATCCATAGTCACCTTAGATGAACTTGTATATAAAAGGAAACTATATTGATTCGTGTCTTACCAGAGCAAGAATTTGAACTCAAGCAGTCTTGATATATATGGTCTCAGTCAATATCAGTAAGTGTAGAGAAGTGAAATATGGGAGAGAGTCAATAAAAGTTACCTTATCCAGGTACTGAAGAGTAAAGAGCCCTTACTGCTTTTGCAGAAGACTTAGGTTCAGTTCACAGCATTCATATACAGGTTAACAACTTTCTGTCATTCTATTTCCATGAGATCCATCATCTTCCTATAGCATCCATATCATTGTAAACATGTGGTACACAGACATACATGTAGGTAATACAAGCATAACATTAAATTATTTTACATTGTTCAGTGAGTTGTTACTGTGTACAAGTGACTACTGCTTGGGAAATTTGGGAGATAAAGCAGACTGAAAATATTAGAGCAACCAAACGTGGTGAATAAGGGGGATAGGTCACATATCAAATACTGTTATCAAAGGAACAACATTCCCCCTGCATTTCTGCTGTACTCCCAGAATAAGCAGAGAAACCCCTAATGAAGAAAAGCAAGTACTGGTAGTTGGAATTGAAACACTTTATATAAAATTGTTAAGTGCTGAGAAGATATGGACTGAACACCAAAGATATAGTATAAGCTACTGCATTTAATATACTTTTTCCTTACATGATCTCAACAACCTACCAACATTTTAAATACACTAGCATCATATGATAATTTACTGTTAAGGTTGACAGACTAAAAGTTCAAGTCTATACTATATTTTGGGCATGAGTTGGTTTATGTTTCCCAATTTTTCAGAAGTCTGTCAAATAAGTATATATTACTCTCATTTTTTGGGGGGATAATATTCACCTTGCTACCTTCACAGTATTTCAGTCACAGAGTTACTTTCCATTTTAGGTTTTATATTCATAGTGAATGTGTCACTGAACTCAGGCCAATGAGTTTCTGAGGGCTCTTTCCAATATGTGCTGGGAAAGAAGCATATAAAGAGATCTTCAAAAGAAAGATTTCCGATGTTGGTTTTAAAATTGTTTCAGGAAAGTTTTGCACCATAAGAGATACAATGAAGATGACAGGCTAAAATGGCAAACTAAAATTCTCTCCCCTCTCCTCCCAATGTGAAAAGTAATTAAATAGGTATTTTTATGATTCTCATATTTTTTTTAAAATAAAACACATTTAAAAATGTTTTTTTTTAAATATAGAATTATGTTATTCATGAAAAAGGTGGACACTCAGGCTACTTTTAAACAATTCACCTCATCTTATTTAAGTCATAGAGTCCCTTTGCTAATGTTAACAAAATAATAGCTCCTTGTTATTTTTGTTCAATACCTATCAGCCACGCTTTAATGTTATAATAAAAATTTACATGGATCAGTAAAACTTTAATTCTTTCCAGAAGGAAATGATTTTTAAATTGCACTTTTGGATTTAGAGTTTTGAAAATGCAAAGTCTTGGAGAGGAACATGAAGAGTGAAAAGGTTAATGTAATAGTACCTGCTGTGCCCACATTGGCAAATGGAATGAAACAACACAGATGGTGGCATTTGCCTGGGAGTTTAATCCAGGGGATTCCTCTCAAAGCTTCCTAAATTACAATGGAATTTCTATCTATCCCAAAAGATATGCATGTAGGTTATTAGCTATATCATCAAAACTACAACACTAATCATTATACCATTAATCAATCAAAAGTTACTATTAAATAATACTTTATCATGTATCTTATTCTTCCTTTTTGGATTAGCAAGAAATAACATTTTGTCTTGAAAGTATGTGTTGGAATCATTTATTATCCTTTTAATAATTAAGTGTTCTTAGAGTATTGTCCAATACACAGCAAACTAGCAATAAATAGTTAGCAGTGCCTAAAACAACTAAGATTCTTTAGTTCTTCTACGGAGTGATCCTTCCAAATAGAATTGAATTCAAATTTCCCCTGTGCTTTCTGGTACAGGTATAATATAGATGTATAATGAAATAAGAGAACACTGGGATGGTGATGGCAGAGATAATGATGCAAATTAAATAATTGTCTCACATGAAATGTAAAGCAAGGACTGATTATTGTAAGACATTTACGGCTAGGGGTTTGAGTGTAACAAAGGACCAGAAGGATCTTGTTTGGATTCATTGCAGGTTAATTGTTTGGATTCATTCAGAGCAGATTTTACATAAAATTTTGAGGTGAAAATTGAAGAATTGTAATGTAAGAGAAGAAAGAGGTAGAGGCATCCTGGTAGCCAGGAGACAGGAAACAAGGAAATACATAGAACATGTAGGGGGAAATGAGGTATATCCTTTGGATAGGAGCCCAGAAGTTTATTGTAGAGGACCTGGAAATGCCTGAATTCAGAGAAATATACTATGGAACTGATGCCCTAGTTGAAGAAATCCAAAGTATTTCCCAGATAGCATATTCCAGGATAATCATCGGAGTATTGACAAATACTGTGTTTATGATTTTACAACACATATAACATCGAAATAATACATCAGAAGCAGATTAAGGTAGAAGCTTGTACAATTTTTCAAAGCTGTCTTTGTCTCTTTCATGATTAATACAAGGACCCTGAGTCTTATGAAACATTATTCAATGACAATGTCAAGTATCAAGGCCACAGGCTTAAAGAACAACAAACAAACCCTAACCTGTTGCTTTAGGGTTTTGACATACTCTGGTAAAGTATTCTATTTTATTTAAAATTTTGTAAGAGTATTAAAATATTAATAATAGCTATTACTTGTCACTTATGTGAAGAACACAGATCTAAACTTCTTAAATATTTTAATATCTCAATTATTCTATTATTATAGTGGCATTTTCTACCTATTTCTAGGTGAACACAACTAGTGGAGACTTTTATTCAGAAGCTGTTGATTAAACATACCTCCAGGATTAATGCTGTTAAGGGGTATCTTCTTATTTGTACTCTGGCTAGGCCATCTATCTATCTGTCTTTGGCTAGTACAACAGAGAAAGTATGATGTAAGAAGCCTGGCAAATGTTTGAACATTGATGTGCCTTCCTTGGGAACACTTTAAAGGACTCTCACCACCAAGCTGTAAGGAAGCCAAAGGAGCCATGTGGAGAAGAGCAACTGAAAACAAACTGAAGCCCATGGCCAAGAGTCCCAGCTGAGCTGTCTGTAGATGCCAGGACCAACTACCAGTCATGTGAATAAGGACATGTTGGACATTCCTAGTCCCTTGGTTGTTATCAGATGAAGCAGACAAATAAGCAATAATAGTTTCATCTACTAATTTTGCACCAGGCAGAACAATAACTTATAGAAATACTCAGAAACAGAAGTCTAATTGTGGAAGTTTTGAAGAATATTTTTGTTCTTTGAAATATGTAAAACTCATTGTCTATACCAGACTAATGCACATTAGTGGTCCCTCTTACATTACTCTGTTACTCTTCCTCTTTCACATTCTTATGTGAATATACATGGTACTTTCTGACATTTCATTAGTTTTCTTCTCATAAATGAAAAAAGATATAATCACTGCTACACTAACATTTTAACTGGCACAAAATCATAGAAAAGCAATTATGTACATTGTTAGTGGAAACTGCAGTTATGCTTATCACCTTCATGATTAATGCTAATGTCCCTGAGTCCTTATAAAGAAAAATTCAATGACAGCATCAGTATCCAGGCCACAGTAAAATATAAAGAAATGTGTATTCTATATAGTAAGGATTTCTGAAATAGTGTCTTGAATTAGGAAATTTAAAGTGATTTTTTTCTTCATTTTTTTTTTTTTAAGAAAATAGGCAACTATAAAAAGACCATGGGGTACAGGGAATAAGAAAGAATCCAGAATGGTAATATGACAGGAGAAATGGAAATAATGAGTGAAATGAATGAGAAAAAGATACCTACTATCTTATAACTGAAGTAGAAGTATTACTACTAATAAACAATTTTAAAACAGTATGTAGGAATGTATGCTATACAGCTACCAAAAGCTGCTCCCAGAATCCATTTTTGTTTGTTTGTTTGTTTGTTGTTTTTAATGTGCCAGGGTCCTGATCTCTCCTTAATCTCCTTGTTAGTAGTAGATCAACTAGGTTCCAGAGACACCTCTTCCAAACATCACAAGTTCTTTTCATTTTGTTTCCCACCAGGAATAGAACATAAGATACTATTGCTGAAGACATCACACACCTTGTATTCAATCTGTAAGAACTCAAGCTCTAACTTAGCTGGACATTTACTCACTGACAGCTTTCATAGCCTCATAAAATGCTATGAGGCTGTTAGGGGAGAAAAGCTATCAATGAGGATGCCTAGCTGTAAGAGCATTGCCCCTAAGGAGATGAGAATACTGTATTTCGTAAATTGATGTTGCAAGTATCAAATTGTCTTTAAGTTTACAGCCATAAACACAGGCTACTCTCAGCCTTAATCATAAATGTTTATTTTTACAATGAATAGTGGGGAATGCAGTTTAGTGGCTGTATAGGATGCTTAGACTAAACGATGGATGAGTCCTTAACTATAAACAAGATATTTCTACCATCTACTTTAAGGTTCAGGGAACACTTCAGAATAAGGCAGGAAGAATTTAAGAGCCAAAAGATTGGGAGAAAGGATAATAAGTGTTATCTCTCACCTAAGAACCGCTGATTGCAATCATGAACTTAGAGCAATTGTGGATGCCTGCACTGGGTCTGCTTATCAACCACTGAGCATGGATGGAGAAAGACATCAGGGGATTCTATCATTACTGTTGGACTCTTGCTCCCGATAAATTCAAGGAAAAATGAATCTGTCTTCAATTGTCTATCCACCAATTACCCTGAAATATAGCAGCCATATAGATGGACTTGGATAAAATAAATAGATTATAAAGGAAATCCAAATGGTATTAATCTAAGAAAGAGGCATGTGGCGACAAGGGCATATCATTAGTGCTAGAGGATATGTAAGAAGAAAGTAATCACAAAATATCATGTGATATAACGCAGAAATATACATCATAAAATAACAAAAGAATAAAAATATTTTGTAAAATCTGGGCAAAACTACACTTAACTGTAGTCCCAGAAGTTAGAGTGAGAGACAGGCAGATCCTAGGAACTCTTTGTCCATCTAATATACCCCAAACCACAATATCTTAGTTCATGGAGAGATTCTATATCTAGGGGGAAAAAAAAAAAACCAGAAAAATAAAGCTATCATCTGTTGTTCTTCAATATGTGGTCAGTATAGAAACTTTGAAATGTAGCAATACACTAAAATTTAGTTAGCATATCAACCCCATTCCTCAGATAAATTTTTTCAATCTAAGACTATGTAGCCAAGTAGGAATTTTGATAAGAAAATTATAAAGATCTTCATTCTTTTCAGTCATTGAAATGTAGTTTCATTTTTTATAGTCTATAATCTAATAAATCTAAAAAACAATGTAATCACATATATTTACAATAAGTGTAGCTTGATTAATGTTTACATTTATCTTCCAAACATTCATAAATGCAAGTGTCTCTCTTGTCCAGAGCTCTATTATCAGAATACTATCTTGAAGACAAATAATAAATGTTGAATGCATAAATATGCATTGCTGGTATGCTCCTAGAATTTGGCATAAACTATCTTCAAGAATATAGGAAACCATAAGGCCCAATAGATTTTGGTATTAATACAAAGGTAATACCAGAAGATAGTTAGGATCAGCTGAGTAAACATCTAAGTAACTAGGAATATATTTTCTTTAAACATTGTACTTTTTATGTTATTAAGCAACTAGGTTGCAGAGGAGGGAAGACTACACAGAAGATATCTCTGTATGCATATACTATTATCAGATGGCATGGATTATTAACTTAACCATTGGATCTGGACTGACCTTGTGACTTACTTGAATCAACAACGTTTATTAATTATGACAGCAAGACAAATCCTAGCATAAGTCAAAAGAGTCCATGTACATTTTTGTTTCATGGGAATAGGAAGAGGGCATTTTGTTGGAAGATGAGATAACACATGTAGAACAACTAAATTATCTTAGTTAAGTTCATCATAGATATGTTATACCTTAGCATGTCTGAAAAAAAAAATATATATATATATATAAGCTAACACTGAACCAATAAAAGCAGCTTAACTTTTTGACTTAGAGATCATGTAAAACTATTGGTTATCATTTAAATGGAATGTTTTAAAGCAATTTGGTATATATCATTACAGTTTTTATGATAATATAGTTTAAACTGATGAATTGAAGGACAGATACTAGAGTATGTCAGGTAGAGATGTTTTCAATAACTTTAGAATTCTACATCTACAATTTTTGTTATAGTGCGTAAACAAAATTTATGATCATCTTCTGTGAAGATAGCCCATACAAATGCTCATTGCTATCTAATGTGGCAACCACAAAAATATCCATTATATCATCCTCATTAGAAGACCTAATAATAGTATTTTCTGACTATTTACTCTATATATCAACTATTGTCAAAAAGAATGAATGAGGGGAAAATGTGCTGACACAACCAACTTCTTCTGCTGTTTAGTCTGTGGTCTAAACTTCTGGGCTAAATAAATGCAGAAAGATGTTTGGAAGGAAGTTCCAGGAACAATGTAAGTTGTAGTCAATATCATACAATATATAATATAGAAGTGGAAGCAAATAAAATGGTCCCAGAAAACAAGTAATGTAGGGGAATGTATCAATGGGGTATGGACTCTCAATAGTGTTTCAAAGTTAATAAAAACGTGTAGTATGCTCAAGATATCAGTTAAAATTGACTATGTATCTTCTGGTATTTGTTTAGATGAGCTTCATTCATAGCAAGAGACATAAAATGCCTTTCCATTATCTCTGAATGAACCATCTACAAATTCTATGCAATAGAAATGTTGGTATACTCCTATATACACCCTTGACAACTAGTGTTCATACTATTTAAAGCCAAGTGTGGAGAAGTGCACACCTTTTACCTTAGAATTCTGGAGGCAGGGTCAGTTAGATCTCTGAGATTGGAAGCCAGTCTGGTCTATCTACATAGCAAGTTCCAGGTCAGCAAGGGTTTTCTTGTAAGACTTTGTCTCAAGAAAATGGACCAAACCTCATTATATCACATCTGGAAATAAACTAGGATGGCAGAAGAACCATCAAGAACCAGATTTTAATAGGCTTGGGTGCTTTTTATGAGTAGTGAGTTTGATAAATTCTATTTGTGATGACACATCTTCTCTTATTTATTACTGGTGGTGAAATTTTATGATGCCTGTCTTGTAATAATAGTTACAATTTAGCTACTTCATAATATTTAATAAAGTACTACAGTGAATGCTGTATCTTTAGTTCCCCATTGCATTCTGGAAATGTACAAACAAGACTTATGTGCTGCCATTATGCAAATGAGGACATGGGGACACAAAAGAGAATTGAATTACTTGTCTGCAGTTAGTGAGTGGTTAAATAGGGCCTGGAATGAATTACTAATTGAATATTTTGTGATCGTTCCAATACTAAAATGGAATGTTGAAGGTAAAAATTGGAATGGGAGTAGCTATTATAGAAACTAGTAAAATATTTAAAGTCACATTCAAATTAAGTGGGAAATTGGGCACTACTAGTACCATTCTATTTTTTAAAAAAGATAATTTTCAGCAAACACAGCAAATGGAATATAAATTGTTTCAACCACTATGACAATCAGTAGGGAGGTTCCTAATCTAACTCAAAAAGACCTATAATACTATATAGCAAAGCTACTCCTTGATATTAACCCCAAAGACTCCAAGTCAACATATCACTGAGATCCTTGCACATCAGTTTTCATCACAAAACTATTCACAATAACTCAGTTATTGGACCAACCTAGGTGTCCAGCAACAGAGAAATAAGTAAAGGGAATGTAATTTTTCTATGTGTTTTGATCTCTCTCTGTCTCTCTCTGTGTATGTGTGTGTCTCTCTCTGCCTCTCTCCGTGTGTGTGTGCCTCTCACACATATAATCAATCTATCTATCTACCTACCTAATATATAAAATTATTTTTATATATTTACATATAATTATATGTCTATATATACATATTATAAATATTATATATACTTATTATAGTGCTGGATTATATATATTTATACAATGTGTGTATGTAGTTTATATGTAAAACTTTTTAGGAGAATCTAAATTGCTATAGTAGTTTGAATGAAAGTTGTCCCAAGTAGTCTAGCTTTGGAACACTTTAACTCTTGGTTGCCAGTTGGAGCCTTCAAAGAGGATATAAGTAGCTGCAGGTGGGATTTGAGATTAAAAGCCTGACACATTTTCTAGTTCCTTTTCTTATTCATGTTTGTAGGTTGAGGTGTGTACTTTCAGTTTCCTGTTCCTGCTGCCTTTCCTGCTGCCAGGCTTACTGCATATGATGATGCTGTCCCTGCCATTAAGAACTTTAATCCCTGGAAATTCTGTTAGTTGCTATGGTCATCATGATTTATCATATCAACAGAAAAGTTACTAATACAAATACTATTGGAAAGAGTATACAATGGAAAAAGAAAAGAGGAGATATAGGAATTAAAATTCAATATATTAGATAATTCTATGAAAATATACTCATGTAATTTACAACCTTCCAAAGTGACTGAGAAGAAACTCTGATCCTGCACTCAAACTAGAAGTTACTATTTAATTGTATCACATTTGAGTTTCAGTATAAATGATTGAAGATGTTAATGACAGTATCTTCCCTTGTTATCTTAGTACTTAAAATAGTCTTCATCCACTCACAGTGTAATATTTTAACCATAAAGTATTTTTCTATTATTTGCTCTATTTTATGGATAGCTATTATTGATTTCCAATAAATGGGGACCTTTCTAACAGCAGAAACTTATTTTCTTTCTCCTTTCATCAGTATCTCAATTTTAGGAGGAAGCAACATATCACTCATAAAAAAGAAAAAGCAAGTGATTTAAAACTATTACATTGGACAAGGATGTTCAAAACCAGAATAAAATAGCAAAAATGATTTCCATGATAGTCGCTGAAACTGTAATTGAGCTGCAGAAATTTCACTCCTTTAACAAAGCCTAAATAAGTCCAAATATAACTATCTGATTCAAAATACTGATATTCCTCACACCAGAAAAAGAATATGTTAACTTTAGAAGAATTGTCTTTTTAGTCCGTATAGAATATATTATACACAATAGGTTGGCTACATATTGCAACTATCAAGACAAATGAAGTTTCTTGAAATGTCCTTGTAGTGACTTTGGTATCTGGTCCACGAGTTTTCTCTCACACTTGATCAACCATAGCAAAGATGAATAAAGTTTTTCTAATGTTAACTGAAAAATTTCACAAATCAGAATGGCATCATTCTGCTCAAATGCTTTAATGTGTACAGCAAAAGAGGTTGATTTTATTGATAAACAAACAAAGAAACTCTTTGAAGTCTGATAATTAGTTTTAATGTCAGCAAGCAGATTTGAAGGCAGCAAACCAAAATTTCTCAATCAGTCTCTGATCAGCCCCTTCAGAAGCTCCACAGAACACTTGCCTTGAACTATATAAGGTAGATAAATGAGGGCAATGCTGCTTTTGGCATTCAACTTACTCACAGATAATCTAGCTCATCCTTCTCAGCTGACACAAGACAGAAATAACATCAAAGGGTGATAAACTCTTTCCTGCAAACCAGGGGTTCCATGGTTCATTGACCACAGGCCCAATCTATCAATCCATTTTCTACACAATGAAAGGTAAGAATCCCATCACAGATCTGTTATAA
The DNA here is from genome assembly GCA_019843965.1 of Rhynchomys soricoides. Taxonomy (NCBI): domain Eukaryota; kingdom Metazoa; phylum Chordata; class Mammalia; order Rodentia; family Muridae; genus Rhynchomys; species Rhynchomys soricoides. Next base: position 1,789,695 of record JADRCH010007474.1, read on the forward strand.
GCCCTGGCAGGTGGTCTATGACAAAAATGGAACAGATGAGCTGGTCAGTATTCACTATCACTTTTTCTCCAGTTTGAAGTGCAAGGGGTCAGCTAACATGCATATAGCAGTCAGGATTTAGTATTAAATTCTTTTTGGTACATAAATGAACTTACATATCTTGATGTATAAGTATAAAGAATTCACTGAAATGTTCATTTTTGGTATGATTCTGACCTTTCATAAAAATAGCTCTGTTATTATATTTTCACATTACATATTAGCTTTGTAGGTGATATAATAAATGAAACTAGGGTAAAATTTACAATCTGTATCCTTAAGTATGCCCTTTAATCTTCCTTCCTTATTCAGGCTCAGCTTAAGTAGTCAGTATATGAAAACCTCCATTCAATTCAACATTATTAAATTATTAAGCTGAAAGGAAGCACCTTCTAATTTTAGAGTTGATTTCATATAATCTAGTCAGAAAAGATCCTGCAGAAACAAAATAAAATCATTGTGTGTTAGCAAAATCCTTTTTTATTGTAATTTTTCTACTGTCTCAAATTCACTGCCATAGGGCAAACATGTTTGTGCTAATAAAGGACTTTTAAAATGTTATGCTGAAAGTCAAGAATGATGAAAATTTTCTCCTCAATTTTCTTTCACCATAATACTATTTCTCATTTAAATTCAGTGTGAAGAGAAAAGCATGTTTGCCAAGAATAATCAAATCTGTTTTTACTGGAAATTAGCTTACCTTTTAAATAAAGTATCAGCCATAGGAAACTTGAAGAATACATTTTCATGTTGGATGCACAGTCTAAGAATTCACACAGTGACAAAAGGAAATGTTTCATGTGTAAATAAATCCTAGCACAAATATCAGGGTTATACAATATGTACTGAGTGTTTTATGTCTAATTTTAAAACAGTATTGTCTTGAAACAACTATATTAGGTGAAAATCCCTAGTAAATAATATCTGGTACCAGGTAACTTACAAAAAATCATTCTTTCAACATCAATACTGTAGGGAAGAGAAAGATAACAAGGCCTGGATTCCTGAGTTAGAACCAGTCTAATCAATTGTAAAGATATTCAAGAGTCAAAAGTAAAATAAGATAGGTCCAAAGTGAAAATGTTAGTGTATAAAAATAATATTGTCTGCTTAGGCTTATTAAAAGTGAAAAGATAAGCTAAATATTTTCCAGCTCCTTTCATCTGACATGCTGGTTGTTATACTTTTTTTTTAAGTCAAATTCATTAGAATGGCATTGGCTGAAAATCCTTTGTACTTCCTATTAGGGCCATTTTGTTGTTTAAGTGAGCCAAATACTCATCACATTCAGCCATTGCATTCCTAATTCAGGTTTCTCTTCAATAGTCATAGTTATTACTATTTGATTAAGTTGTTTCAGCCAGGATGATGTGCTTCATTTTCTAGTTTTAATATATTTTTTAACAACACTCGTATTTTTAAAATTAAATGTATTATTCAATTAAATTGTGCCAGATACTATGTTACTCATTGCACACTTACTACTTCACTGAGATTCCCCCTTTAAACTGTCAGATCTTTATCTATTGGTATTTGAATTTTGAAGTAAAATAGATGAAGTATGGCTTAGAAGTGTTTCAAGCCATACAGATGTTAATCACTAGAACACATAATGTATCAATAATTATTAATGACCAAAGAAAATTGCATTTTCATCAACCGTGTTCACTTTTTCTTCATAAATTATCCGATCTATATTCTTATTGTTCAAAATCTCATTAGCTGGGAAAATAGAAAGGGATATATTCTTATAAATTTGCATTACTGCCTGAGTGACTAATTTTGCAATAATGACAATCACATTTCTTGGACAGGCCAATCTTGTCAATATTATTGAAATGTCAAGAAGGTAGATAGTACTGCTGGTTGTAAGAGCATTAGCAGTGATTATAATTACAGTTATTGAGCACTGTGATGGACACATCTATAAGAGCCTGATATTTAGAGGGTTATATTCTGTATAGCTTTTACTATTAGAAGTGGTAATTAGAAGAAGAAAAGAAGGACTATTAGAAATTATAATGGGAGAACAGGCAAAAGTAAGAACGTTAAAGCAAATTGGAGATATACTCTAGTAATAAACTCCACCACAGTGTACATTTTATTAGGAGGCTTAGTCAAGGACAATTATATTATTGACACTAAATTAACACTCCATTCACCCAACTTTCAGCTTCAACCTATTTAGTAACTATAAATTAGAGATATGAATATTTAAAATGGCAAGCTCCATAAAATTATGCATGTCCTTTAAATAACACAAGGGTAGGGATAGATAATGACATGCTTAGAACAGCATGTGATACATAGTCACTCATTAGATAGTTGAATGAATAAATAAATGAGCTCATGAAACTTAACTACATAAAGAAACATTCCGGATGATAGATTTCAGAAACCATCAGACTATATCATTTTCTGGTATAATACCATTTCATCTCATAGGTTTATAAATAAAGAACTAAGTGGATTTTCCAACAAATATGCGTTATCAGGCAATATCATGAGTACATCAGATATCATATGGAGTAACCTAGTTCCTGATGTTACCTCTATTTCAATGAATTACTTCTTTTCTTTGATAGTATATATCATAAAGCCTTTTCTTGGCACCATAAACACTAGTCAGCATGGTAATAACTCCAGTAAAATATTTTCTTATTTCGTTACAAAATTTGTAGTAGGGTAAATACTGAATGATAGATACTAATGCCATCTATTAATCATCATACTGTGACAGAAAATTGACTGGAGCACTATCCATATTTTAGCAAGAAGTGGAATAGTCAAGCATTTGCTTTATATAATTTTCTACATTTGCTTTCTACATTTGTAGTAATGACTACTAATAACTGACATTACATAGCAAATGTACCTAAAAAGAGACCAATAATTTATTCAACTAACATGAATGAAAAGAGCATTGTTAAATTGTTTATTCCTTGGATAGATATTTAGAAATAATATGATTAGAGGTTAATACAAAATGAACCAAATTTCTGGAAATTTAGAAACAGTTACTAGTGTACTGTAGAAAAAGTTCTGGTTGAAGAATTGAACTATATATTTACTTTCATGGTTTTTATTTTGTGATTTCATTGGAAAGTAATTTCAGCACTATTACAAAATTACTTTTATGCTAAGCTTGAAGATACATGGTTTTAAACCTAATTTTTTTCGGGGTAAAGTAAATCAGATTTTCTAGGAATATTCACTCAACTGAAATTCACTTTGCAGTACAATTTTAACTGGGTCTCTAAAATGATTCAGTCTTATATCACTTTATACTGCCATGGTAAAATGTTAAAACAATAATATAAGTATCTGTGAATGGAAAATGTGAAACAAAATATAATTTTATGAAATGCAGTCAGATATGTTATGATTATTAGAAATATATAATGTAATACATGTAACGGTGCCTAAAATAAAGAATTGTACATATAAAACTATATGTATATGTTTCCTATATTAAAGAATAGTAAATGGTTTACAGTAGAGATATACTAGGTTATAATTGTCAAACACAGTATCCGGTTCTCCACAAAGAATCATTTTATGGCTTATTTCAAAGAAATTACATCCCTGTCTTTGTCATTAAAACAATAACCTAATAAAATGAGAATTCCTATATTTTCTTTGTTTCTAGAATATTATATACAGGAAAAAAAATAAGGTTTCACCAAATGGCTAAAGAGTGGTATTTATCTTGGAAATACTTATATTTCAACTAAAAAGTCACAAAATCTTCCCAGAAGCTAGTATCTGAATCTGGAAACTGTGTAACTTAGCTTCATGAAGTTATTCCCATCTGACTAATCTGAAACCTCCAAAGTTAAAAAGTTCCATACTTTCACTTTTTTATTTAAAGAAAGGTAAGACATAACATGATTCAAGCATAATGTTGGGCCCAAATGTGGTGAACATATAGGATACTAAAGACAATCCTTACATCACTTGTAAAAAGAAAAGTGAAAAATGAGGGGAGACATGAAGTGACAATGATATGGAAAAAAAGATGAAACAATGTAGTCAGATAAGGAGAGTAGAAAAGCAAGCTCTATACACAATATCCAGGTTGAAATGATGTCATCCACATACATATCATTGGATATGGAAATATGCCGACTCATAAGCAAAGGTATGCAAGAAAGAAACAAAGGAGATGTAAGGATGAGACACAGCAAGAAGGTGTTAGGTTGGAGAAGTGATAAATCCGTAAGTTTCATAATCCGCAAAGCTGTAAGTTTTGTATCATACATTTCCTATCATTATAATTTCCTGTTCTTATTGGGATATCAAGGTGTACTAGATATTATGTAACATTTTGGAATATTTATCCTCCTTTGACTCCTCCTATATTAAAGATTTTCTTTATATGATTACTATTTATATGATAACTACATATAAAATATGTAGTTATACAACTACAAAATTTAAATTACCAATATATCACATTAAGTGCAATATCTATGTCTTTATATGGTCATTTTGAAATTATTACATAAGGAAAACTCCATTTTTATTGAGAAACCACCCTTCAGAAAAATATTTTACTATTATCTTTCACACGAGTGAGAGGAAATATGATATCTCAAAATAAATGATTTTTTTTCAATTCTCTACTTCCTTGAATTAGAGTTCTAAACAATAATTTTTACTTTAATATCACAAAAGTGATACTTTTTGAGCTTCTACATATTTTATCAGTCATGGGAATGATCTAGGACCTTCAGTATCATAAATTTTAGAATACAATAAATAACCTGAGATTTCAATTATTTTTTCCTCATGCCTCTCTATTTAGTTAGGTGCTGATGATACAAGCAAGTATTGGAGGTAATTGTGCCAATTTTAAAGAAGCAATTTTTGTGTTACATGAAAATTACAGTTTGTCAGTATCTTCTTGGAACAGATTTGTTCCTAGTTTTCAGGATTATAATTTCTTGTACATTTTGATAGGAAAAGGTTAACATGTCTGAACTGTACTAAATAACATAGTAGAATTGTTGTCAAAAGTGAAGAAGAAGCCTCAGAACACTTTTGAAGGTTAAAAGTATATCTGGAGGATACATTTAAATGAAAAGCTTCATTATATAAGGGAGCAAACATACCAGCAGATGCTGACAGGGAAGATACTATAATAAATAGAGACTGGAAGTAGGCTAAAATTGAGGGTCTGGAGATTTTAAGTGGAAATTTGTTCCCAGTTTAATTTAATACCAGAATATAAACAATGGTTTTCCCATTAGTTGCAAATGGGAAATACTAATGATTAGTACTTTTTGACAAACTAAATACAAATTCAAATAAATAAAAACATATAGATTTTTTTATGTTTAACCTTTTATTTTTTTCTCATTTATTACATATCAACCACAGTCTCCTCTCCCTCCACTCCTTCCAGTCCCCTCCCTTACGTTCACCCCATATCATCTCCTTGTCTCCCTGCACACACACACACACACACACACACACACACACACACACACACAAAGAGCTGGCCTCTCAGTGATATACACTGACCATGGCATCACCAGATACATTAAGACTGAGCACAAACTCACATATCACAGCTGCACATGGCAAAACCTTAATTTACAATCTGTTCTGCCTACAAGTCATATTGGGGCAATGGTGGAACATGATTTGTGGGAGTGGCCATCTCATGACTGTACCAACTTATACCCCATGCCTAGAGAGGGACCTCAACTTTCACACTGCTCAGATGGCTTGGTCCCAGAGGCAGGACAACCCAGACATTCAAAATAGAACCAAACACAACTGGCAAAAAAATGTCAATGAAGTTATCACTAATGAAATTCTGCTATACTCATAGACTGTGACCTAGACCAAAGGTCATCAGAGGGGCATCAATTAGGAAACAACTGGGAGCAGATCCAGAGACCCACAGCCAAACACTAGAATTCTTATATAAGAAATTGAATTGTACCAGTTAAGCAGTAGGGAAGCATTTCCATGGAATACATAAATGCTACTGTGTCAAAATAATTTGGATTGCAATATAAATTTTGTGTACAGTTTGTTTTTAAAAATATGCATTAAGCTTATAAACACTTTATATTTTACATCAATGTTATAATGTGTCCTAGGTGGAAAAATCAAGACTTACAAAGTAAGGGAACTGGAAATTGATTGAGTCCTTTTTGAGAATATTATGAACGCATTGTTTAGTATTTAAAGCTATATACTTGGTCTAAAATAATAATTCTGTATCACATCCCTTCTTGATTAATTATACTTCATAGTAATTGCTCTGTCAATGTTTCAACTTATGGAATATTTTTTTTCAAAAAGCATTGGCTCACACTTTTACTTTGGCCATTAATATAAAGTCATCCACCATCACCGATTGTGTTGCATTTATAGCAAAATATACAAGCAAATCAGATAGTCAGGTTACAAACCAAAACAATAATCCACACTTCTGCTTCCTTTCAAGAAAAAAACTCAGAAAACAAAGCAAATACAAACCATTGCAACACTTAACACAAGTGACAGAAAAGATGGTGAATGTCTAACCTTTATCCACTGGAGATTTGTCTGTTTGAGCTTCTTTTCAAGTTTATCTTGCTCTTCTGGTCTTATGGGAGCACTTACAAGTACTGCGCCTCCTGTTTCATTTAATTGTTTTAGAATTCCCTGGCGCAGGGGCAACTCTTCTGCCAGTAACTGAAACAGACAAATTCAACAACATTTAAAATGAATTACCTTACAACTCCAACTACCTTGAGTCACCTTTATCGATTAGTCTATCAAAGTGAAACAACTTAACTGGAGGTCCACTGGCACCTGAAATACCAAATTTCCACAGAGCACAGAGCTGATGGGCTAAAACAACTGCATCCAAGCAGAAAACCACTATAGGTGACTATATTATTTTGCTCCTTTCAGAGGGTTTTCAAGTGAAAAGTGTTATATGACATGTAGAACTCTAAAAGAGTACAACAAGCGGTTATTCTAAAAGCATATGCTTTATTAGAAACAGAACATTTGGAATGACTCCATCATACTCTCAGGTACTTTAGCATGTCATAATATATGACAACATGCACATGAGTAGACAACCAAGTTTTCAATATATCCTCACTTCATCTCAAAATATGGAAATAACAATGATATAAAGTTTAAAGTATAATATCATCTGAAGTAATTACTATTATCCCTTTGTTTAGAAGAAAACTGAAGTAGGAGATTTAAATATAAACACTGCAAACACATAAGGCTAATAAGTAAAAGAGTAGTAATTCAAACTTGGAAGATACCATGCTGGAATTTAAATTTATGATCTTCTATGTAGAATCATATTGTTATTACACTTTCCACAAGATGCACAAATCTACCAGTGATCATAATTAAATTTTATTTGGAACTGCAGGATACAATAGACTAACTACTAAAATCTAATATAATATGAAACCTCCTTAGTTGTTCATACAAACAATTTTTTATAAGGTACATATAGCTAGTGGTTATAGCAATGCATGAAGACCTTATCTATCTTTATACAAAGTTCTACTGTACAATATTATCTAGAAAATCAATACACAATTATGCATAAATGACTGCTGCTAAAATGTCCACACAATGAACTATCAATTATGCTATATATGGCATTCAATACATTCAGGAAAGATGACTTTACAAAATGGACTGGGCTTGTTTTTTTCTAGGGAGTTGTAGTTTACAAATGGCTCAAAAGCTTTCAGTACTGAAATGTCAAATACATAGTATAATATCTTATATATTGTGTGTCTTTAATATTTGTTTACAGATCTAAGCAACTGTTTTTTCTTTGTACTCTACGTCATGATAGGATGTAATTTTTAATTCTTCCCTTTGTTTCACAGAAGAAAAGTGTCCATTTGAACTATAGTTTGCCCGAGTAAACCACCTGAATCACTGAAAAGTAAGCAATTCTATTTTCATTTCATTGTTTTATAATACTCAACAGTGAGTGATAGGAATGGAAAGCAGCTACAGTGTTTGTCATGAGGATTAAATAAAATGGAATTGTAAATAAATCTCATATTTGACATATAGTACATGAAATAAGCCCAAGTTAAACATTACTTTTGGTTAATGTAATATCTTTAAATAGTAACTGAAGCAACATTATTTGACAATGTCTTCACTAAGAAATGATATTCTTCATTAGTGAAAATCTCAATCTCTAGTGATGTAACCAAACACAGATAGCAAAGTCTTTCCCACTTATATATAGATTTTTTGATTTCACACTTTGCTCTTCAGTTTTCAAAATCATTTGAAATTGTTACCCCTGAAATAACTCTAAAACTAATTATTTAAGTTTATTTTAAAAATAACTGGTATACACTGTGCATGTGTAAAGAACATGTATGTGTCTAAACATAACAAAAATCCATCCATATATATGCATATGTATATATGTATGTATGTGCGTACATATTTATGCATTATGTACGTCATTTAGTTAAATATGTAAGGTTGGGAAAACATATTGTTAAGAACTACAGATAACATAATGGGTAGCAAATCAATGATTCAATACATTAAAGTAGATTTATGTCCTTTATACAAATAGGCCCTGGGGATTCTAGTAAACAAAATTACCTTGACTTGCTCAAGCTTTTCTTTTAGTTGCTGCTCATCTCCAAGTGGAGTAGTAGCAATATTATCTGCTTCTTCCAACCACAAAACAAATTCATTTAAATCTCTTTGAAATTCTGACAAGACATTCTTTTGTTCTTCAGTCCTATAGAAAGAATAACAAAATTATTGTACAGGACACACCTCTCAGGGATTTAGGGGCATTCTGGAGCATTTGGGTGGAAGGCAAAGGGGAGGGGAGAGAGGACAGATGTGGAAGGGGAGTTGTGAAACAGTAACCAGGAAGTGGGATATCATTTGATATGTAAATGAATATAATGATTAATAAATAAAAAAATCCAGCAAACAAAACCAACCAATTGACCAAACAAATAAAGCAACAGCAATTATGTTTTTAAAAAGCAAGCTATTTAAGAGATAGCCATAATATATGATTTATCTTTGTTTCATCATCTTTGAACAGTTATTTTAATACTTCAAAAACTACAAAAATAAGTCAAGAACTATTATTTTAAGAATTGCAATAGCCTGTCATTACATTCTGGAAGACTTCACTACCTAGGCAACAGTGGCACTTATCCTTCGAAAACTCTTGGTTGTGAGGGGCTGTCCTCATACATTGTAAGATATTTAGCAGCATTTGTGGCTATTATGCATGAGATTCCCAGCTGTGTGAAGCAAAAATATCTTGAGGCCAAATATTTCCTCCTGCTGGAGGTGGGCAAATTTTTCCCTTCTGGAAAACTACGGTAGTAATAGAAATAAAAATGTGAAGCTGTATGATTTAAAGAAGGACAAATTAGAAACTATTTAATTGTAAATTGAATGACATATATAAAAGCAAAGGTATAAAATAAAAACACCATGCAGATGCTTCCAAACTATAACACAGTTCTTTTCTTTGAAAAGAGACAAACATAACAAAAATGACATACAAGGTATAATATCCTGGTGGACGTTTTTAATTATATGAATGTATATATTGTACAATTTTTAATTAGGCATAAATTCACTTTTACATTTTAGACTGGAAGACTTATGGGTAGACAGGATGATTCATATTTAAAAATGGCTTATATTTGCTTTTGTCATATTTTGGGAGATTTAATAGAAGCCTTTAACTGAAGTATAATATACATATGAGAAAATACATATATAATTATGTAGCTCAATGAAAATACATGTTTTAGTTTCATCATATAGAGAAACAAATAAATTATTATAAGAAATACCTGGCTTCCTTCTCATTATCATGTATCCAGTAAATAGTCACTTTGTTTATTCTGTAATGTAAGCATTATGTAAAAGTAGCAATATCATATGTCATCCTTTGTTTCTTCCTTTTTGACTAAAATTGATCTTTATAGATGTTTCATTGCTGTTTATTCATTCTCTTTGATTTATTGAATTCCATAATATTCTATAAGAATATAAGGTTAATTTTGTTGTTTCTATACTTTTTCTATTCTTTTAAAATGTAGTTAGGAATTGATATTTTACAACAAGTTAATAAACAATATTGATAATTTAATGCCTTCAAGAAAATATATTGCTAGAAATCATTAAATAATATACCTCTTGTTGAGAATTTTCCATCTGATGAGAAGATGTATCAGTGTTTTTAAGTGGTCTCTCTTTTTCAGTTTTGTTTACTAGGAATTTTGAACTATATATGTGGTTTGTCTAGTTTTATTTATTAAATAATGTATATTTATAAATAATGTTGATCACTCCTTAACTCCCAATCACATTTTCAATTTCACTTTTCTCTTATCAATTTATTTAAAAAATAGTTAATCATCGTTTTAATTGTAAATTTTATGTAGATATCTAATTCTTTGAGAATTCTGCACTTCATTTTTATGCACGACTTCTGTTGAATTAGAAATTATCTTTTGAAATCTGGAAGAGTATTTTGTAATCATGCCCCAGTTTACAGGAAAGAAACTTTAGACAGGAAGAAACATAATTTTCATCTGAATTTTTTATATTTCTCTTTTACTTTCTGAATTCAAGACAAATGGACAGCAAATTAGTGACCCTTAGAGCAAATTTGGCCTATGGTTTGATTTAATGCAGTTCTGAACGTATACTTTATGTTCATCCTTCTTGATAACATTTTGGGCTCTTTTCTGTGTTCTTCAAATACACTAGGTGGACTTGTGCTCCTGTCTTGGAATTTGTTTTCTTAAATTTCAAATATGGATGCTTGTCACCATAGGTAGGTTTGCATAATAATCCTACTTAAAACAGTACTCCCTTTAATGTTTCTATTTGTTGTCCTTGCTTTTGTTTTTCATTTTAGTCCCTAAAATTGACATATTTCATCCTTTTGCTTTTCTTTGGTGTACTCTCTATGTCTCACATATGAAATTGTACTCCCTTAGTGAAGGCTATAGGTGTGGTTATTTGTCACTATATTTGTTTTCTGACAATGTCTGAGATAAAACAGATGCAAAGTAAATACATGGTGAGTGTACAAATGAATGAGTCTATCATCATCTTCAATTTTCTTTGCCTTCCTGTCCTAAAGAACCTTTCCCATATTTTAAAATATGGATTATAAAATGTGGTGTAATTTATGCTCCTTTCTGTGCTATAGTGTTTTATTTAAAGACACTTGAACTAGAAGGTACTCAACAACATCATTCTGGGTATGAACAAAATGGCGGTTGGGGAGTCATGGAAAGGTGTCACCACATAAAGGGTTTTAAAATCCAAGAAAACTTCAGTTCTCTGATATATTTTTGTCATGTGCCTAATTGTATACACATACACCCCCCCCCCACATACACACACACACACACACATATATATATATATATATATATATATATATATATATATATATATTTGAGTAAAATATAAATTAAAAGAAGACTGACTTATTACTAAAATATTCTCCAGTTTCGAGTATGGGTGTCCAGCATCAGTTTTTGTTTCAAGGCAAAGAAGACAATGTAAATTTCATGTAGTAAAATGGGTTATCTCAGCTGTGGGAACTTTGATATAGAATGTAAGGTAGCATTGTTTACTTTCAAAATCTGGTAAGGATAAGCCCCAAGTCAAGAATAAAAATTCAAAAGCTGCTAATAATTCTCAAATTATATAATTGCATGTTTACACTCTTAAATGTACTGAGCTAAGAAAATAAATGTACTTAATCATTATAATTAAGATTTATATAGTTAATTCCAATTAAAATCTATAAACATTATTTACCTATTTTCTTGTTTTAGTAGTCTACTATGAGTAGGCCTGGGTTTAGGTGAGTCATAGAACATTTGCCTAATATATGTAGGACCTGTGTACAATCTCCAGAAGTACAAACACAAAACAATTATTATAAATTGCCATATGTTATTGGTTCCTCTGAAAAAATTATTTCTTAAGAATCAGAGTAATAAAGTATAAGTGGACAAGACATATTTTTACTCTTACTTTGTTACTAGGTATTAGGTTTAGTTATAATTATTCATTGTAACAAGCAACTTTACATTTGTTTATTCATTTTGGCCTATATATTAGATAAACTCATTAGAATAATATATAGTTAAAATAATTCATTGGAGTTAAGTTTCTTACCACGAAGTGTTTCTAGACATTGACATGATTTCCTCAGCCATATCAGTTGTTTATTTACTTATGAGTCATTCTTTTATATTTTATGTACGATTGAGTTTCTGTTGTTGAATAATAATTTACTGTGGGTTTTTATATAAAATGTCATGGCATACATCTAACACTTTTAACTTCTGATGAGTTAGCTTTCCCTGCTTCCTTAGCTAATCCTACTTAAGTAGTCTCCTATTTGCTTAACTCCTAAAATAAATAGAAGTGAAAATTGTGAAAATTACCATCTTCCAAATGTAGTTCTGCTGTATTTTCTGACTGTAGTTTGGCCACTGAAAATATTCAAGTTCGTTCATGCACTAAAAATAATTGAGTGTAGCTTATAATTAACCTTTAGTATCAGTTTGAAAAGGCAGTAACTTGCAGATAATTTTATAGACTTTAACTGTACATGAATTTCTGAGACACTTGAAGAACCTCTGGATAGAAGAAGCCATCCATTAAGAAGTAAAAGCTATGGTTAAGAGTTTTTACATCAAAGAAAATTTTCTCTCATGATTTCATTCTTAAAAAGCATGGAATCTTTAAAAATATGAAAGCACTCAGTAGTCATTTGTTATCTTGATTTTTATAACTCAAAAAAGTATATAATAATGTGGTACAAAAATTCTACCTGAGCCTTGGTATAATCTGCTTCCCCAAATGCATGTGCTTTCTGAAGTTTCAAATGTTATCATCATAAAGTTTGAAAAGCTGAGATTTGGGGTTATGTATTCATATGGCTGCAGAAAAGCAAAGGAATACAGTTTTCATTTGTCTTGTCTCTTGACAGAACATTTTAAACATATTTTATGTTGGCATTCATCAGGTGAAGTGCTCTTTCTTTGTTTACCTACTTGCTTAATGCTTACGGAAGGATTTATTAAGGCATGTGGTCGTAATAATAATGAATGGGATATTTAACATTTCCCTTCTGCAATTAAGTGTGAAATATTTTACTTTTAGAGGCATTTTATACATTTAGCTGTTTTTTTTTTTTATCTAAAAGAATGGCTTCCATTTGAAATGAGATTCTGTTTCCATTTACATTTTAAACGTTGGTGAAGAAATTGAAGAAAGTATACGTCATGATAGAGAGCTATGAATACTTAGAGAGGAACAGTTATCAATACAATTTAATATAAGTTAAAATGTAAATACAATATAATGACTATTAACTCTTAATAAATGGTTCTATGGGACTGTTATTATGGTACAAGGAGGACAGTGGCCAATCTCCATGACATTATTTCTAATGTGACAGTATAAGCTTTGTGCATTTATGCAGGACTGAAAGACAAGTACTAGATAAAGTCATATTGGAATACGTTTTAGTAATAAATCTATCCTTCATCTTCCTTATCCAATAGTCTCAATGAAGAAAATAAACCTTAGATTTGTATGCTTTCTATGTAGACATTTGATGATACATCTCATTTTCTACATGAGAACATGCTCTTCATGTATTTTAGACAATTTTGAGATGGAAACATTAGAAAATAGAGGTAGAATCATAACATACATGCAGATACATAATACTTAGTCACCAACAATATATGTATTACTTTAAAGTTATATCATTTATATCACCTAGAATATTATGACATTTCTTCTTTTATATTTAATATATACATATATATAATAACTTTATCCAAAATCTTAACATGAATGTTTCATAATGGAATTTTCATTCTGATACTTCTTTTGCCACCAAATTCAGTTTTCAAACAGATATCATTGTTTTCCTCATGTGATCCCTATTATACTGCTAAATTCATGTATGATGATCTTCTAGGAATGTTATTCTAATATGTAAAATTACATTAGTATTTTCATAAGAAGAATTTATTTTTTATGGCATATGGCCACAAATTATATGAAGTAAGTACTTACCATGCTGTTTTAGAGTATTTATTCTAAAATTTTACCACTCTTGTCTAACTAATTGTAGTGCCATAGCATACAGTTTATCCCTAGATTTCCTTTTATTCCAGGTTTAGCTTTTTGCTCTTCTGTCAGTTGACTTCTACAGGTCATTAAAATCATTATAAATTGAAATGAAGACTATCCAATATCTTGTCATTTGAGAATCGTTAGACAAATTAAAAAATATATAGTGACACCAGAAATAACATGGCCCGGTTAGCCTCCCTCATGGTCACTGTCAGAACCAAAATTATATATACTACTGAACTGGCTTGTAGTTGGGCCATCTAATTGTGTATTTGTAGGTGAATAACACATGAGGGTCTTCAGATCATCTGTCATAGCTTATTATATGATTACCATATTTTAGGAAGATTTGGAAAAGAATGAAACTTGACTGGAGAAGGTCTGACAGCTAAATACAAACCAAATGTTCCATGTTTTTAGCTAATTGAGGGAATTTGGATTATATAACTTGCACAAGCTTTAGCATCTTCGGCTTAATGTTTGGACAAATGACAGGCACCTCACAGTGCATTTATGAGACTTTGTGTGCTCTCAGAAGTCCTAAATGTTCACCTAATGCTTTATTAGCATCTTTCAAACTATGGTATATAAAATACAGTGGATCAAATAAAAAAGAAAGAATATGATGAATGAACATTTTTGTTCTAATTCAATTTCAGCCAAGTGTACATGCTTCTACACATAAAAGAATAACACCTGTAAGAGTGTACAAGGGAACTACTGAATTCAGACTTTTTATGTGCCATCTGACAGCTTTATTTCAATTTTCTGACAAACTGCTTTAACACATTTTTCCTAGAGAAATTCAATTAAAGTCTTAATGTCAATCTGTGAGTATGTGTGCAATCAGCTGAGACTTGATCTAAGCTCATATCAATATTATGTGAAACATATTAATGATTATAATGCAGCAAATATTTCTGTAGGTTCGCTAGTGTCTGATACAATCTAGAAACTGTTATCTCTTATCTTTAATTTGAATGCTATTTCTAGAGAGTGTACATATATATATATATATATATATATATATATATATATATATATATATTAAATAGGGCAAGGAAAATTATGATAATAACATAGTGATAAATGCTTCAGGAACAAAAGCATCTGGAAGTAGCAAGCATGATAAGAAATGTTGAAGACAGGGTATCAAGAGAGTGGTCAAAATTTACTATTGACTATAAAAGACCTTACTGAGTTGATAATCCTGGAGTAAAATGCACAGAGCAGCTTGTTCTTCATTGAAAATCTCAACTCTTCTACTTGTTCAGTTATCATTTTCCAGTTTCCTTTATCATTATTTCTTACAGTTACATGATGAGATTTTTACGAGTCAAGTATGAATAAAAGTAATATTCATAGATTCCAGGTCAAACTCATAACCCAGCCCTGATCCATTCCTCCAAATCACAGGTGATCCCGTTTCATTTCAGAGATAAGGACATGAAGGCCAGTCAAACTCTCAGGGTCACACATGGACAAAAATCAAAGTTCCACTGAGAGCCTCCTGATTCACAATCTGGAGCAAAGCTCCTTGTTTACCAGAAACAATATTTTAAAGGTTGAATTCCCAAGATATCCCCACTGTGTTTAGTTTCTGAAATGTACTATTGTTAGAAAAATAAAATGAAGTTTAATATAGTAAATTAAAACTATAACAAGGACATCAGAATTAGACAAAATTAACAAAAAGAAGGAAACAAGTGAATAAAGAGACCTACTTGTTCATTTGCCCTGGAATCCTATAAAACCACTAAACTGGAAATCACATATATACACCAAAGATGTAGTGAAGATGTGTGTAGGCCCTAGTCTTGCTGCTTCAGTCTATGTGAGTACACATGAGCTTTGCTCATGTTGATTTAGAGGGCCTTGTTTCCTTTGTGTCCTCTATTCCATCTGACTTTTACATTCTTCTGTGGGGTTCCCTGAGCTCTGAAGGGAGGTGGAATTGATGGAGACATCCTGTTTAGGACAGAGTATTCCAGTGCATAATGCTGCATAATGCCTAGTTGTGAGCTTAGTATTTGTCTCCATCTGGTGTAGGAGGAGGTTTCTCTAATGATAGCTTAGCAAGGCACTGATCATATTTTTCTTTTGAATAATGACTTGAATTAGGTTAGGAAATAAAGAAACAATATAGGTGAAGGAGAATGCCATGTTATCATTGTGAGAAAGAATATACTAAGCAGAGAAAACAAGTACAAAATTCCTGAGGCAGGTAAGTTGCTCCTTTCCAAAAAACGATAGACACTAAATAGGTCAACACATTATTTGCAATGGAATTGAATGGGAGGGAGAGTGTAGTAGGAGTCAAAAGTCTAGATCCTTAGAGGTTCTATTTCTTTCCATATCTTCTGCAATAGGATTCTCCACTCCTACCTCACTGACATGTCTCTTATTTCTGTACCCTACCTTACCTCCTTCTCATCCATTATTGATACTGAAGAATTAGAAATATATCTCAAATATGTCTCTAGCTTGTATTCATAACTTCAGTAACTTCCCAGTTCCAATGCTATGGAACCAAACTCTTTAATAAGGGTGAAAAAGCTCTTTGGGATTTTTTAAATCTTACTTTTCTTTTTCTTATATTTTTCTTCACATCCTTTAAGCTATTGCAGAACTTATTCTTGTTTGAAATCCAATGTATGTACATTAGGATTTTTAGTGAAATATTTCCTCTGCCAGAAATACTTTCCTATGCATATGAATTTAAGTAATTATCAGTTACCTTGCCACCACAAATTAGACCTTACTTAGTCCATGGACCTTTCCAAAATTATTGTCTACATTCTCATAACAGCTCATAATGATTCCTATCATAACAGTCAATCTATTAGAGGAAGCATGATGTACATTTTGATCAAACTCTAATTTCAGGACATAGTATATATTATCTTTTTAATTATTAATGATAGTTAAATGATATAATTTTCATTATGCATTACAAAGTACTAACATTATTCACAAGGAACTTAGCAAATTTTCAGTGGAAAAGAAAATATATGTATAAGATGGTATGTTTTGCTGAGAATCAACTGGATTTGTTTAAGTAAAGCTCACATACCAGGATTTTCATATAACAGATCATGTAACAACCCTTGGTCACCATCTGGTTTTGTAAATATATTTTTACTGAAACACAGCCATGACCATTGATTTATATGGTGTCTGTGATTACTTTTATGCTATGACAGCTCGTTGGAATAGTTAGATTTGATACTGTTACAAAAAATTAAAATCACTTATGCTCTAGTTGGACAACATACACTAACATCTAATATGTACTGAGCTTCCTTCTGATAAACATAATAAAATCATAAGATATGAAAATTCACATATAAGATATTGTATGTATGGGGTAGAGAACAGGCTTAGATGTAAGAGTGAATGCTGAGCTTGCAAAACACCAGAGCATAGTTTCAGATGCTCACATTAGGTAGTTCACAGCCAACTGTAACTCCAGTTCCAGGGACTGTGATGTCCCCTTCTGGCTTCCATAGGTACTCACACATGCATGAACAAACACTTTCAAACCCACACATATACATAAATTGAAAATAAATTCTGTATTTTAAAATCAGTTTTCTGTACAATCAGGAAAAAATGTACATGCTATTAAAAACATCCCTATTAAACATTTATTCACATGTCACAGAATTATCATTTCACAGGATTTAACATTAGGAACAAATAAGAGTTTTAATTGTAGAAAAATGCAGTATATGAATACACACATTTATCCGGTTTAAATTCACTGAACTTTTCCAATATGAGAACTTAAACAACTCACGTCTATGGCTTATTTTCCTGCTTTTAAAATATCACTTAAACGTTTTTACAAATTTTTCTTCACCCCCTAACCCCAAATTAACTACATTGCTTCTTTTATAATTGTAAATATTTGATTGTGACTTAGTGTGACTAAGTGATGTTTCACTTGGTATTATGATGATTGTTATTATTGTTTATGTATATATATTGTGTGTAATAAAATTTTGAATATGGTATTCAAAATTTTATTACACACAATATTATATCTTGTTCCATACTATATAGTATATATATTATTATACATATTTATACTATATATATATATATATATATATATATATATAGTATAATTTAAAGTCAATTACACACATATATACACTGAGTGAGATATACTATAAAGATAGGTGAATATAGATAGATAGATTGATAAAGGTCATTATATTCGTTATTTTCATGCTGGAGAAGAAAGGGTATTTGTATTTCAACTATTTTAAATCTGCAAATAATCATAGATAAGTTCTTCAGAAATGCAGGCTACTATTTTTTAAGAGAATATAGCCATGGTAGGTACAAAAATAATTATATTCCCTCAAACAGCAACTTCTGAAGGAGAATGTGGGAATCTTGTAGCCTTGGTGTATGTGTTGGTTCAATAGGGCTAGCAACAGATTGTCATGGTATTGAGGATAAAAAGTCCCCTGTAGGTTGCTGAAGATTGAAGGGAGCTTCTCTCTATCCTTCAGAGCTGTCAATCATTACCTTCTTCGTGATATAAAATGGAGATTGGTGGTTTACAAAAAATATAACATTTACTCATTGTATGTCTTAAAAGGCAAAGCATAATGAAAATATTAGACAAGGAAAAGGCCATTTGGTAAGGAATACTGTAGGTACATATTTGTGCCATGCAAATATCACACAAAAATAAGGCTACATCACAAGGAGAAAAGATAAATCACAAAGTTCAAATGCAACATATTTCAATAAAGCTTCTAAAAATTTCAAAACCTAGATTTGTTTAAAAATGGATATGTATATAGATATTTTTATTTTAGCACCTTTATTGAAATTTAATTTATGAAGACAAAGTCTTCACACAAAATGTATACAATTTGATGAGTGATTCTGTATAGCCATCAGTAAAATCAAGCTAATAAATACACCTATAAACTTGAGTTTTCAAATATTATTTCTTCTTCCCTTTTAAATCTAAAGGTACAATATTTCAAATACAAAATTTCTTAGCATATCTCTAGAATTTTTCATTACACTACTGAAACTTTGTACCCATTAAATAATGAGTCATAATTGCCTTCTTGCCCTTCTTGATAGCTATGCTTTAAAATCCACTTCTGTTAGCTCTTTAAGATACCGCACATAATTTGACACATGAAGTATTTGTACTTCTGTGATGCTCACTTTATGCTGTACAATATTCTACATGTTGTCTATCATGGCTGAATTTCCTTCATGTCTAAGGTTAAACAACAATCTATCCTGTGTTTAAAACAGGTTTTCTTCAATGTACACCTGTCAATATATGCCTGTCAATGTACATTTATGTTGATTTCACGTACTGGATATTGTGAATAATACTTCACAGAATATGAAAGTATTAATAGCTTATCAATATCTTGATCCCATTTGTTTGGCTATATAGCCAGAAGTTATATTCTTCCATAGGATGTGAGGTCAATTTTTTTTATTACTTTTATTTTTTTTTACAGTCCAGCCATTGCCCCACTACTGGTTTCCCCTCTTACAATTCCTCATCCCATTCCTCCTTGCCTTGTCTCCAAGAGGATGTTCCCCCACTACCAGGCCTCCCCACTCATTGGAGTCTCTAGTTTCTCAATGATTAGGTGCTTCTTCTCTCACTGAGGCCAGACCATGCAATTGTCTGCTGTATATGTGTCAGGGGTCTCCGACCAAGTAGTATAGGTTGCCAGGTTGGTGGCTCAGTGTTTGAGAGATCTCAGGGGTCCAGGTTAGTTGAGACTTATGAGGTCACCCTCCTTCTCAGCTTCTTCCAGACTTTCCCTAATTCAATCACAGGGGTCCCCGAGGTTGGTAATATGTATCTGCATCTATCTCAATCATTTGCTTTTGGGCCTCTCAGAGGACAGCCATGCTAGGCTCCTGTCTGTAAGCACACTATTGCATCAGTAGTAGTGTTAGGGCTTGGACTCTCCCCTTGAGCTAGATCACAAGTTGTCTGGTGACTGGACTCTCTTTTCCTCAGTCTCTTTTCCATTTTTGTACCTGCAGTTTTTTCAGACAAGAACAACTCTGGGACAGATTTTTTGACTGTGGAATGACAAACCCATCCCTCCCACTTGATGCCCTGTCTTTCTACTGGAGGTGGACTCTACAAGTTCCTTCTCCTTACTGTCAGGCATTTCATCTAAGGTTTGAGACCTGAGAGAGACTCTCACCTCCCAGATCTCTGGTACAATCTAGAAGGTACCCTCACCTCCTACTTCTTTGAGGTTACATATTTCTATTCATTCTGCTAGCCCTCAGGGCTTCTCTCCTGTTTCCCCCTATTCCAGATCAGTTTCCCCCTTTTGCTTCTCCTCTCCCATCAGTTCCATTTTTTTTTTTTTAGAGGATCCATGTTCAGCTTCATCAGATTACATCTTTAACAACTGAGTTTCTAGCATACTAATTTTTTCACATTATCTCCAATACATTTCTTTAAAAAAATAATGGCTATCATAGCAGTTGAAAAATGAAAATTGTATGCTTTGTTTTGGACTTCCCCGCTAATTCACAACACTGATCACCTATTTACATCCTGAATGGCAAAACTGTAAAAAGAGCTCTATTTCTGTATACTAAATAGAAAAAATCTAAAAGGATAATTAGTAAAAATCTACTTACAATAATATAGCAAGAATACTGTTTAAGAATATTCTTTAAAATATTTGTATATTAATTTATAAACATTAGTACAAATTAAGAAAAACACAAATAAAAGCGTATCTCATGTTTTTGAATAGGAAAAGCAACATTGTTACTTTTTACTCACATACAGCTTGCATATCTAATGATATCTGTCCTTCCTGCTTGCATTTTAAAAAAATACTATAAATATCTTAAAATTTAAATAAAAACACAGAATACCACTACTGTTCATTGCAATCTTAAGAACAAATGTGGAGACATTGTACCTTCTGACATTAAAATATAGTGCAAGTTATATTTCTTTTTCAAATTACAAGATTGATTTTCAGTTCTTACAAAATGTATGTTAAGAAGTGAACAGACATTTATTGCATCTGAAGATACTTTTTCAAAACTCTGTGATCTTATGTTAATTTTTTCCATCCAGAAACAAAATGGACTTCCCCTTATTTGGATTTTCTTTAACCTGTTCAGTAATATTATATAGGTTCCCTGGTAGAAAACTTTCACTTTTAATATATTTAAGTCCCATTATTTTATGGCACTACAAAGAATAGGACTTATTTAGGTTTTGTTGTCAATTGTTAATTTAGACTATTTTTCTGGCTATTTTAAAGATTCTTCTACTCACTCATTAATTTTTGTGACTGATCTCTTTTTGTTTATTGTAGTAATGTTTATTGAGCCTCATCATATTGGTAAAGTGTATGACCATTATTTATTCAAACAAGTGTTTGTTATTGTTTTGAGTAATTTTTAATTGTTTGCACTTTTCAGTTTGTTTATTTTTTCATACTTTATTTACATTTCAAATGTTCCCCCTTTCCAGGTCTCTCCTTTGAAAATACTGTACCCCATTCCCCTCCTCCTGCCTCTATGAGGGTATTCCCTCACCCACCCACCCACCCACTCTAGTAGTTCCTCCCTGGCATTTCCCTATACTGGGGCATCTAACACGCTCAGGCCCAAGGGCCTCTCCTCCCACTGATGGCCAAAAAGGCCCTCCTCTGCCACATATGTGGTCAGCACCATGGGTCCCTCCATGTGTATTCTTTGGTTGGTGGTCCAGTCTCCGGGAGTACTGGGGGTCAGGCCAGTTGACACAGTTGCTCGCTCCATGGGTCTGCAAACTCTCTCAGCATCTTCAGTCCCTTCTCCAACTCTTCCATCTGGGACCCCACACTCAGTCCAATGGTTGCTGTAAATTGAATCTTGGGTATTCTGAATTTTTGGGCTAATATCCACTTATTAGTGAGTACATACCATGTTCCTTCTTTTGTGACTGAGTTACCTCACTTAGGATGATAATTTCAAGTCCATCCATTTGCCTAAGAAATTCGTGAAGTCATTGTTTTTAATAACTGAGTAGTATTCCATTGTATAAATGTACCACATTTTCTGAATCCATTCTTCTGTTGAGGGACATCTGGGTTTTTTCCAGCTTCTGGTTATTATAAATATGGCTGTTATGAACATAGTGGAGCATGTGTCCTTATTACATGTTGGAGCATTATTTGGGTATAAGCCCAGGAGAGGTATAGCTGGGTCTTCAGGTAGTATTATGTCCAATTTTCTGAGGGTCCACCAGACTGATTTCCAGAATGGTTGTACAAACTTGCAATCCCACCAACAATGTAGGGGTGTTCCTCTTTCTCCACATCCTCATCAGCATCTGCTATCACCTGAGTTTTTGATCTTAGCCATTATGGCAGTTTTTCTCTGTGTAACAGACCTGCTGTCCTGGAACTCACTCTGTGGACCAGGCTGGCCTTGTACACACAGTGATCTACCTACCTCTGCCTCCATGGTCAGCTACAAAGTATTTTTCTAATACTCTGATTTTTCCACTGGAAATGCCAAAACACCCCTGTGCATACCCACCACTTTCCTGTAGGACTTGAAATCTAGGCTCATTTCCCATTTTCTCTTACACTCTTTATTCTAAACATTTGATTATGTACTTGTTTATTGATTATTTTATTTATCATGCAAAGTCTACCCTTAACACATAAAAGAATTTATTTAATTTATTAAGCTTCTCAACTCCAAAAGTTCCATGTGCTCTCTTATTCATCGTCATTGACATTATATTATTTTGCCTTTTGACAAACTGCTTATTCTTCTGAGATATTATTTGTTAATGAGGTAATTAGATTCTTTTGTATTAAGTTGAACTCCTTAATCAATTCAGAAACAACTTCTTTTCTTTTTGTTCCTAATCATGGTTCATAGTTCCAGTTTACTTTGGATGTTTTGTACATTTTATCTTGAAAATTTGACATCTAAAATAATATACTGAAACCATTCCAGATTCCCTTTCCCCATTTTACTCCCTGACTTTTTATTAAAGTTTTAACAACTTGTCAAGGTGACTCTGTGGCATTTATTTTTCTATACTATATGGCTGCTGCTAGATCTTCTTTGTCAAAAAAATGAAATAAAGCAGTTGATTTTATGCCTAGATTTTAAAAGTAAACACAGTTTAATTGACATCAACCAAGATTTGCTCATTAGTCATACTAAAGACAATGGTACCTTCAATTTCTGCTTATAGTACTCAGAAGGAAAAAGTGGTAAAGGAAACATATAAATGTCAAAGTACTATGTTAGTTAGTTTCACAGGTAGTATACTCAATTTGAAACATACAGTATTGTTACATAGCATTCAGTAGACAGGTTTGTTAAATTGGTCAATTCTCCACTAAAATTACTCTTATTTTGTTCTGTCTAGTGTAAAGGTTAATTGGCAAGGAAACAAAGAAATCAGTAAGAGAAACAGATTTTTAATTTTTTTTGTGTGTGTGAAAAGATTCTGATCATTAAAAGATAGTTATATTGGTTTGTAAACTTAGAGTCGTTTCTTGCATGTAATGCTAACTAGGTTCTGTATCTCATACAACCTATAGAGTTACCCAACCACCAGCACTAGCACCAGCACCAACAAAAATTAACTTAGCAATGCAAATCATTATAGTCACTATAAAGAATTTTAATTTTAATTCATATTTTTTAATACTGAAGTACAGTGATGACAAGTTGCAGAACATTCCAGAAATTCTCCTTCTTCTCCTGCTCCTTTCTGTCATATTTGTTAACTGCTTCAGGATTACTTCTTCTCTGAAACTCTCCACAATAATGCCTATATTCAGGGATTCTTACATTCTATTATACTTTATATGTCAACAAAGTATACCTCTGCATTTACTTTGCTTTTATGTGGTCATGTCCAGTAAAGTTCTTCACCAGAAAAATGCTTCATAAATATATCATTACAACTAGAATTATCCTTATTATCTGGAAGGATAAATGTGAGAAAACATAGACTTGATGTTCCTCAACTTGATAATGAAGGCTGTAAAATGGTGTGTGAATACTCAATAGTTTGGCTGGTCTGGGTCATCTTTATATATTTTTTCACATAAGTAAGCATGAGCATATACACAAATTTGGTTCCAAGTTACTGACTGTTAGTTATATAATATTCTAAACTGTGGGCAATCTTAGCTAAATATTTTAATCTGCTTTTGAGGTATAATATTATAGTTTATAAAATGAACATAAGAAAACAGTAATTTTTACTTAATATTTCACAAAGTCAGACAAAATGATGTGCATGAAAAACCTCTAAGTTATTATTAAATGAAATGTCATTAAAACTCTTACTATATTCATGTTCATAAAAGAACATTCAAAAAAGAACATGCAATACGTAATGTCATTAAACTTATCTCCTAAGAGGCCTGGGAGATGATTGAACCGTTAAGAGGAGTTGTTGCTCATGCGGAGGACCTGAGTTTGACAAATGTTATCTCTTGTAACTGCAGCTTCAGGGGATCTCACAGTCTCTTCTTCCCTCTAGAGGCATCTACACACACACACACACACACACACACACACACACACACTTAACAAATAGATAAATAAATCCACCCATACATAAAATAAACAAATTCCAAACTGAAAAAATAAAATCTATTTGTGACATCAAAGTTTTTCATTAGGTAAAAGCATAATTCCATTATTTAAGTAGCTTTTGATAGAACAGGAAGCATCCGTATTTGAGGAATTTTGAATTTGAGGTGTTCTTGAGGCTAAGATGAAGAAACCCTCCATTTCAAACTAGACAAGCAATTCTAATTCAGATATATTTATTTGGGCTGACTATTACATTTTGGACCCAAAATAAAGAGATAAAATCAGCAAAGAGTGTATCTTAGCTGCCTATTCCCTGAATTCATTCATTGCAGCTTGAATACTCATTGAAGCTTTGTATGGTTATATGAATACATTTTTATCAGTATAAAGAAGGAAAGAGATATATCACTTAGCCTTCCATGAAATCCTCTAAAAAAGGTAGAGGTTGTTACATTTTTGTCTTCTTTCTACATCTAGCAGGCTGTAAAACACTCATGCTATTGTGAGAGGCTGAGACATTTGCTTATGTGAATTAAGGCCGCACTAACACATGAATGATTTAGCTAATTGATGAAACTTCAGATGAAACATGATGAAACATGAGAGAAGCATAAGAATAAAATCAGATGAGGTTAAAAGGTGGTTATTGCACTGTGAGGGTATACTAAGAAATGTTTAACTAATTGTTTCCCATAGCGAATGTGATTTCAAGGATTAAACAGAGGTGACAAAGAGAGGAAAGAAAAGAGAGAAAGTGAAAGAGATAGGGGGGGAGAAAACATAAAGAAAATTTAAAGTTAAATAATACTGAATACGAAGAAAAATAATTCATACAACAATAGTGATTAAACAATGGATTGAGACATTTGTCAAATATGGTTGCTCAGAACCTGAATGCCTCAATTATTTGAACAAAAATCTCAAGGTAACTATCATGAGAGAAGTGTGTTTTTGGGGTGTGGAATAAAATAAAAGCATATGAGGTCAGTGAGAATTCATTCTAGGAAATACTTTCTAGGTGGATATTTGACACTGGCTTTTAAAGAGTTCACAAATAATTCAAACTACTAGATGAAAAGTTATCAGTGCCAAATCAATACATAAGTCAATGAAGCAAGCACATGTATCTCTAAAGACGAGTCACAAAAATTGACTCAAATTATGAAAAAATGTTAAACATCAGCAATCATGCAGAAATGCATATTATAAGACCCTACTGCTGAAAGCACCAAATGCCTTGGTTTAGAGAAAATTAAATTTGAACTGACTTTCACAGTGCCAGGAGATGCTGTACAGGTTTCTGGGAGGAAAAAGATATCAACAGTCTTATCCCTCTGTGAACCCTTGCATCTATAAAGCTAGCTTAAAAGATAGGGTGTGCCAACTGGTACAATAGTGCCATGATTGCCATGGGAATGGTGCATTATAACTGGATTTCAGGAAACTAAATGAGGGAATTCATACCAGGTACTGTAAACCCGATTAAAACACAAAGCAAAGCAAAACAAAACAAATCCCCAAACTCCATGGTTAATGAGGTACTAGGTCCTAGGGGCTGACTTATTACTGTTGTTTAGCTAAATTTTAATGGCACAAAGCTACTTTCTTAATATGTATGGTTATTCCCATATAAAAATGCTATTTCAGTATAAAACAACAGCTGGAATTGTCAGGGGCAGGGGAGATTTGGCAGTGATATTGAAACCTAGTGCAGTGTGAACTTCCTGGAATCTATGAGAATGATCCTAGCGAGAACTCCTGGTAGTGTAGGATACCAAGGCTGAACTGGCTATCTTCTTTAGCTAGGCAAGCTTTCCAGTGGCAAGACTGGGTTATATTTTTTTGAGTTGTTGGCCAAGGGGGTCCCATGGGGATCCCTAAACAACCCATGCTAATGCAAAGATACACTTCAGGCTACAGAAAGAGAAATCTGTACACCATCCCAGCCACAAAACCTTTCACCTAACATCTTTTCTGCCTGCAAGATATGCTGGAGTAATGGTGGCACAGACCATGAGGGAGTGACCAACCAATATCTGGTTTAATTGATGCCCACACCACAAGAGGGAAATAATGGCTTACACTGCTGGATTACCAGGAACCAAAGTCTAAATAGCCCACATACCTACGGTAGAACCAAATATGGCTGGCAAAGAAAAAATCAATGAAATGATTTCTGATGATATTCTGGTATACCATAGATCAGTGCCTTGTCCAATAGTCACCAGAGAAACTTCCTCTGGTAATAGATGGGAGCAGTTACAGAGAGACCCTCAGTGAGGCATTATGAAATGAGATTCTAAATTGGAGGTCTCCATTGCATCCTACTCCTCAGAGATTGGGGAACCCAGCAGAAGAAGGAAAAGAAAGACTCTAGGAGTCAGAGGGATGGAGGACAACAGGAGAATAGAGCCCACTAAATCTACTATGCATTACAAACAAGGACTAACAGAGTGAACCAGTAAGCATGGGATCTGCATGGATCTACACCAGGTTCTCTGCATATATGTTATGGATATTAGCTTGATATTCTTGCAAGGTTTCTAACACTGGGAGCAGACATATCTCTGATATTTTTGCCCGTTATTGATACTTTCCCCCCTCCTATTGAATAGTCTTGTCGGACTGTGATATGAGGAATTTATTTTTCCTATTGTATCTTGCTTTGGCATGTCTGGCTGTCATCTATTGGAGACCTATTGCTTTCTAAAGAGGGAAGGAAGGGGAATGGATCTGGGGGGAGAGGGAAGGTGAAGGGCACTGAAAAAAGTGAAGGGAGGGGAAACTCTGGTAAGGATTTATTGGATGAGAAAAGAATGTATTTTAATTGAAATAACTTAAAAAAATTGAGAATATTATTCACAGACTTTACTAAGGAAGCTTTGCTTTGCATTCAATGATGGTAATCCAGAGATGTATGGGTCCTGATGGTGCTGAGAAAATGTGACAGCTGAGTGTTCAGCTAGTGAATACCCAATTGCAGCTGGGTGATCCACATTCTTTTAGTTTATGCATTTTGACCAGTTGGTGTGTCTCTGCTTATCATCATACATGCAAAAGGAATCTTCTATCAGAATTGAGAGATGCTATAATCTGTACATACAAAGATTGAAAGCAAGTTAATCCAATGTCCATTTAGCAGAATAATAGTAGTAGGTTCTTCATGGGGCCTTATGTACTATCTAATTGTAGTGTGTTGGCCTGATGATGATGCACATGAATTTTGTTTTGTGGAGCAGTCCTCAAATCTAGTCAAACCGTGGTTAGTAACACCAATAGCATCCATACACATTGTACATATGGCAGTATCTTTCCAGGTGACTTGGAATTTGTAGTACAGTGCTACAGTTTGATAAAACTATTGATTACTGCAATGGTAGTTGCATAGTACCTTTCAGCATAAAAAAGCTACCCAGTACAGATGAAGTTTCTAGTTCAGTACCAGCTTGATTTCTTTACCTTTTAAAAAAGATTGAGCTGTATCTCTAGCTCCCCACCATCCTTTAAGTTTTATTTATGCTTGTTTTGACAAGGCCTTAAGTTTCAGCATTATATTACTTATTTGAAATCTGATTTTTGATATAGTCAATTAGTATTAGAATATTCTTCTTAGGACTGCATTCATCTGTAAGTAGTGTTTTAATTTACATTCAGTACTAGGAATTTCTTGTCAAATTTGATTATCTTGACTGAACAGTTTGGCAGAAATTCATTTGGGGGGAGGTATTTGTATATATTAAACAGTCTTCTTATTTGTTACAACTTGCAAATGGTTTTCAATCAAGTTTAATTTGATGATTATCAGCAAGTTTTCTAGATTAAGGGTGTACTCCCTGAATTTTTTTTTCTTCATTTGGTTTGCCACATGCCCTATATTTATTCATCTGTAACTTTTTGTTTATAGTATTTAGTAGTATAAGATAGTTTTAGATTTCTGTAATATCTACCCCTTACAAAATCTTAAATAATTAATTAATATAAACATTTTAACAAGTCTTCCAAATAAATTGACTCAGTTTTCATGGAAACCAGTACTTTTCTCTATGAAAACCTATCCCATCAGTTTATGTATGAATTAACTATCCAAATTAGAAAACAGCAAATTTTGACATAAACCATACATTAGCAACTGGCAAGTATTTTTATCTCATGGAAAGAACCAATATAACAGCTCTGTGATTATGTAGTTAGTAAAAATAATTTTAAAATATCTATACTACTCTCTCATTTAGTTCAAAATCAGATTGACAGTGTTTTAAAATAAAGAACAAAGAACTTAGCATAATTTAATGAGTAAACATAATGGAAATAATTTAAGAGACATTGTCAGTCTTGTCAGTACAACAGAATATTTGGTCTACTTGGTCTGTTTTGCTCTAGCTTGCCAACTTGCCAAAAACATAAAATATGGCCTAAAAGAATTAACTATGAGGCTAATTTTTCAAAGTCTACTGATGAAGAATTATGACTGTCCTTGAAAGCTTTCAAGAGTCATCAGAGAACAGATGGGAAGAGACCAGCTTTTCCAAGGACACCTGTGGATAATAATATCCCCAAGATCTAACTAAACACTCCAAAAATAACTCTGCATAATATGGATTTAATCTAAAAAATCAGCTGGCTCTAGGCTAGATGAGGATAAAGTAACATTTTTGGGAGTTTCAGTTATTTCATTCAGAGTGTATTGGTGAGTATATAATAAGAATGATATAAATAAATGTACAAGTTTTTTATTTATTACAGTGCCAAATTTTTCTATAAGCAAAGGATAGTGCATCTACCTGTCTCATAAGTGTATTATATTCTAGAGAGCACCTGAAAGATTATTAATTGAATTCATTTTACAGTTTTAAAATAAGAAAGAATAATCCAATTCTAGCATTTTGTTCTGCAGATCTATTCTATCATATGTAACAATATCTAGTGTAAAATGTTAACTGTTCAGCTTAATTTGAATATGAATGCATATTCTCACTATTAAAGTTAAGGAAATACTTATTGGATGCATAGATGTATCAACCTTTCACCTGAGTATTATGAGTTATATAGTTAAGAACAATATTTATTCTACCCTGACCTCAATATGTATGATCTTAGAATAGAATGAGTATATTAAAGAACTGAACGAAGTGTAGAGGAAATACACTGGCTTGTACTTGGGAGAGGTCAGAGTCATAGAACACTTAATTGTGTCTTGAGAGGATGGGTAGGATTTTTCAGAAAACACACTTAAAGGGAAAAAAATTCAATCAAAGCAAATGGACGTGGAAATGCTGAAGGAAAGAATACTGTATGATTTGATGATTCAGACATATGCTGAATTAGTGAAAGGGATGGCCAGTATGACTGGGAAGCAAAGTCTATGTTCAGCTCCCCTGTCACTAAATGTGGCCACCTACAGCAAGTGGAAAGTTGAAAGGCTTTGGTATTCACTGCTCTCCAAAACAAGAGTCAGGTAGTGCAAACGTGGATCTAGATTGAGGACTGTGGATTTGGATTTGCATCCATGTTCAAACATTTGATTAGGTGTGTAATGCTGGTCAAGGTATTTGCCAGTTGATTTCTGAAATGACCCTCTATAAAATCAAAAATGGAACCCAACATTTCACACAGTTATTGCAAGGGTTATATGGGTTATAACACATGCTTGACAACATTGTGTATTATTGCCACTCTTATTACCTCCCTTTTCCCACTAGATTGTCTAGAAAGGTTAAAACAAAATTGTTTATGTGAAAATAATTATTGAACATGAGTGAACTGAAATAGATATGGTAAAATGAAGATGATGCTTGCTTATCAAAAGTAGTCATTCTCAAATGTTTATGTATACATGCATATCCTAGGAACCACATCAAACTGTAATTTGTTAGATTCTGCATTTTTGGCAACTTACAGGGAATGTCTGGACTGGACCAGGCATGATACTTTTGACTATCATGCCTGAAACATTTTTTAGTCAACTCTGATGATGACAGGAAAGAACATAGGAGATAGAGCCTAGTGAATAGATTTAATGAAAAAAATAAACAGAAATTCGTATTTAAAAAATATAAGTTGTCTCAATATTTAAATTTTAATTCTTTCAAAATAAGGCTCATGGAAAAAATGTGTGAATTCTAGCTGGGTTCAGGTTGTGACCATGTAGTTTGTAAACTATGAACTCCATGAATAATATAAGTAAGAGTCCAGGTCTGAAGTAATGATGAGAAACTGGGGAAGATCACGTATCACAGTAAGTAGACTGAAGGTGAATCTGAAGCAATTCTGAGGGTAGAATGTGAACGTGTAAGCCCGCTTTTAATGTTGTTTTGTATAAATTAGCTATACTAGCTCTACTCATTTAAAGGAATATATACACCGTGAAGAGATTTGCAGTCATGTCAAATTTTGGCTGTTATTTTTAAGAAATGCTGCAGTTGAAAAGCTATTTGAGTTAGGGAGAGTCTGTATTAAGAGCTAGTAAGAAATTCTTAAGAGAAAACAGTTATGTTACACGGAGAGCATAGAAAAATTGCATTGTTTATGGAGATTTTCAAGAAGAGGTCCTACTAGGCTGACTTTAATGAATTAGATAAAATTCATTGCTAATTAACAGCATTCATTCACATGCAATCAAAAAAAATGGCCTAAGGTCTTTAAACAACATTTTCTTCCTCTAAATACATTAAAAATGCTTCCCATTATCTTGTTTGCATTACCAATTTTCTTGGGAAAAGTAGCATAGATCATATACAGGCAAATTATTCCTGTAGAGATGTTTAAATAAATAATAAACATTGATCAAATTGTCAGCCTTATACCATAATGTCTATTGATATGTCTAGTTTAACTTTCAGCTTCTACGTATTTGAAAAATATCATTGCAAAAGAAATATTTAAATATACATTGTTTTTCCAAGACCGTTTTCCAGAAAAGAGTCAATATTCTTTTCAGAAGGCTACTGCTCATATGCTAGTTTCTGTATATGCTTTCCTTTAAAGAAAGTGAAATGTGCATGGAAGACTGTTAATTCCAAATAAAAGCCAGGATAACTCCAAAGACTGTCAAGCAGGAGGCCAGAATTAGCTTCCACTAATCAAGAATGATAGATGTAATCATTAGATCACTGAATAAAATGATAAAATATTATCTGTGAGTACATACTGGCATTATCAGAAGAAGAAAACTATAAAGATTTATAATATCAGAACAAAGTCATTGATAAACAGTATTCTGATTGAAATTGGGAAACATTATTTTATGTCTTTATATAATAGTTGGTTATAAAAGAATCCAAATGGACCCTAATCCAAATATATGACTTAGTAGTAAAATATATAACTTGAAAGCACTTCTGATTGTCGTTATGTTAATCAAGTGATGATACACTTGCATATGCATATTTGAAAATGTTATAAAGCAGACACTATTCTATGAGAGGTTCCTTTGCAAAGCAAATAAACAAACAAGATTTAACTTGTGTCCTTTTAAGTTCTGCCTAGACCTTACTTGCCATTTATAAGAAAGTCAGAGACTTTGCAAGTTAAATGGCACCCTGAGGGGAAATAGACAGACAGATCCAGAACTTTTTTAAAACTGCTGATGTATACATTATTTGAATGTCAATATCAGTCTAGAAAAAGTAATGTGAAGGGTACTTTTGATTAAAAGAAGAAAAACAATAATATAATGAAATGAAATGCATAAACTTAATAGGATTAATTGTTACAAAAATACAGGATATGCTTAACCTACCATTGGCATTCCCATATTTGACTGTATTTAAGTAGTATTACATTGTTTTAAATTTTGTTAGAAGTTATAAACATAAATCACTCTGCATGGCATGCCTATATTCCAAGTTGATACATGCTGAATTATAATGGTATTTAAATTTCTTTGAAGACAAAGAAAATGCATACGAATTTATACTATATACCACATAAGATATTAAAAAAAAAATAGAAGCAGAGTAGGGGATGGGCATGAAGAAGATGCATGTATGGCAAAACCAAGGGCCGATACTGAGAAACTAAGAAGGCAAATAGGAGAGGCATGTGTATGTCTGAGTTTGAGGCCAGCCCGGTAAGTTCCAGGATAGCTAGTTCTATACAGAGAAATTCTCTAACAAAGAGAAGATTAGATGGAATGTGGGCATCTATTATGAAATGTCTTCAACTTTTGTATTGGAAATATTTTTCATTAAAAATATTGACAATGACCTGTAAAATGATGCAACTGCCAAAGTTGTTTATTATATGAACCTGCCAACTAGAGTGTGACCCCCAGGAAGCCAAGTAAACGTAGAAGGAGGGAACATATGTCAAAAATTGTCCTCTGACTTTCACATGTTATTGCAGGTACATGCACAAGCATCATGCACATATACACAATAAAATAGACAGAAAGAAAGGAAGGAAAGAAGGAAGGAAGGGAAGAGAAAAGGAAAAAAAAGGAAAGGAAATAAGGAAAAAGATAAATTCAAGTAATATTTTAACTAAGGATCTTTTAAATTAAGAAAAATATACTCCAGCACAGGTTAATAGAGTAATTGAGTAAAATAACGAGAGGTACATTGTTTATCTAAAATGAAGATGAAATATAATTCCAGAGACAAATTTTAGTGCTAAAGTTTAGAATCCAGGGATTTCCCAATTCAAGGTTAAGAATTTCATTTCCATTTTCTGTGACCTTGCTTCTGTGTCTTTCAATCTTGTGTCAGGTAAGATTATCCTATATAAAATGTTCTTCATTGTTGTGTTAGCAATCCACTGTCTTAACTTTGGATTCCCACATTCCCTTGACATGTAACTCTCCTGGAATTTTCAAAAGAAAAGGATTTTATGAAGTCGTGTCTATATGTCAAAAATCATTGGAATATATAATGATTCTGAGAAAATAGAGAACGGGAGGTTAGTGAAAACAAAAATACAAAGTGGTAGTTTTCTCTATTCAAGATTGCGGCATCCCTTGAATTCTATTCACAGATCAGAATTAAAACAAACAAACAAAACAAAACAAAACAAAAAAACCAACATCCTTCATGTACAGGCTTGCTTTGCGTTATCCTATAACTTCCCCTCAAATAAAACACATTTTAAATTGCATCTCATTGTTTATAAAGATTATTTTGGAGTCTATAACATCATTAAAATCATAGCTACCCTCCTCAAGCCTATAGATTGTACCAGGCTCCTCTGCTGTATGATGGAAGAAACAGGGAACTTCCTGTGAGAAATTGCATCATAAGTATATTTTATACAATTTATACATTTAATAGATTCCACCATTATTTAAACACTTAAGAGAAATTTCCTCAAATCATTTAAGATTTATTGTACTATCAGAGAGAGACACAAAATTTTATAGCAGTAAAGCTTCAAATACTTTTGTACATTTATACTTAAAATTACTTCCTTTATGGACATCCAGTACTATTGATTGCTCAGTATTTCTAATTTAATGAGCATAACAAAGAAAAATGCTATTGTTACATAGCACAGGCATCTTTTCTTTTGCACCTATGCTAAGTAACTTCCATTTCCTCTTGAACTTCATCAATCTTGTACTGAAAATATGCTCGTAACAACTGTTTCATGATTACAGTCCTTTTACTTTACTTATGGTAATATATTCTTGTTGAAACATTATTTGTACAATTGCTACTATATATTTTGAAATAGCAGTGAATGGATGGGAGAAGCTGTCACCTACAGTTTGAAACATATTTACATTTCACAAAATGTAAAAGGAAAGTAACCTAAGGAACTCTGCCACAAAACTGATGCAACTGGAAAGCTGCACATGAACATTCATTATGAAAGTGTAAAATGAAACAGAGAACTGTAAAAGCAGGAGCTTTAAAAACTTAAGGAAGCTGATCTTGACTTTAAAGCACAAATTACAGTATTTAATATAGGTTAAACTGGTGAAACAAGAGAACATTTTCTAATCAATTGTAGCCAAATCCCAACTGTAATAAACCTACAATTTGGATAATATTTTACAAAAGAGTCAACACATAGCACTTTTAAAAATTTAGATGAATATAAAATTTCAGAGCTTTATTGCTCCCATCTTTATTTATAAACTATAACTTCCATTTAGAAGCCAGAACATACAAGATTGTAATCACTCAGTTTAACAAACATTATCAGAAAGAACAGAAATATGTTTTGTTCAAGCACTAGTCAGGTATTAACAAAAACCAAAACCAAAATGTATTTAAAATAATCTTCCAAATCAATGTAATTACCACTATAAGGTCTTCATGATATATATTGTAATATTTCTTACCATTATTATTAGTCTAATCATTTTCTACAATCTTATTTTATACTATATTGAGCCTATCCACAAGAGTGACATATAACTTTCAAATTGTTTGTGTATTAGCATATTTCTTATTTAATTAATCAAATACTTGTATGATTATATCAAGATTCAATCCAAAGGGAAAAAGATATTAATTATTAAGAAAGTAATTAGGCAATAGATTTGGGTTCTTTACTTTATCTCAATAAAATAAAATTTTAAATCAAGGTTTAATCTAAAAATGTATTTAGAAGATTATATTATTTCTTAACTTTGGCAAGTTTTGTGTGTGCATATACATATGTACATCAATTCATGTGCCTGTCTTGTACACGTTAAGAATTCTCCATTATTTTGAGTAATGCAACACCAATAAAGAATGTAAGGAGGTAGGAAAGGATACTGTACATAAATTCCAATCACTCTTAAACAAAGATGCTCATCAATGTCCTATTCGAGCTCTAAATATTAAAATCTACATATTATGCAGATCACATGTAGGATGCAGTGACAACCATAGAACTGACTTTTCACTGTTTAATGTAATAGTCTCATTTGGTAAATGAAGATCAATTCCTTTTTTATACAACAAGACTCCATAACTTGAAGCAAAATTCCAAATCTCATGTATATATTTCCTGTGCTTTCCAATTACCATAGCATGCATTTGGCTTCATGTGTATTCTACACATTCCAAAAGAAAGGTAAATGGTGATTGAATACAGTAGCAACTATTTTCTATTTTGTTTTTCTTCTTCCTTTTAAATTTGAACATTTTGACCTAAGTACTTTTTCAAGAATGTAGTAACAAATGTAGTTGAAATAAATGTTAATAATATAATCCTGTTTTACAGTGAAAACCCAAAGCATTGTTATGAAAATCTTACCACGCATCAATCTTTCCTATAAAATAGTCATTTATGATTGTCTTTCCTGATCTTTTTCTTTTGGGAAAAAATATCTGAGATCCAGCTGGCTAAAGCTGGAATACACTGAAGAGAGCCATGCTTAGGCAATCCTGCATGACTTTTAGCACCAACTAGGAAGTATAAAACAACGAAAAGGCACTAGGGAGCAACAAATATGTATTACAGTACCTAAGAAAAAGACAAAATATGTCATTGTTGCTGTTGATATTTGATGCACTTCTGGACATTAGTACCTTTCACCCATATTAAATTTTTTCGTGAAACAAAAACTTTTTTAAAGGACAATGTAGCTCTTCTAAAAGTCTCTGTCACCCTACCTCTTTCTCCTTTCTCCCAGCTCCTTACAGATCTCGTTCCACCGCAGACTCAAGCTTCCTAATTTTTCTTGTAGAATATTGACATCTGTTTTTGAAGACTGTTGAATTATTTCTTCCCCAGTTGCATTCAGTGTTCTGACAACAGCTTGACGCTGCCCAATGCCATCCTGGAGTTCCTGTAAGCCACCAGAAAGACAAAACAAAACTGAAACCTAGTCTCCTTTCATCTGAGAGAAAGTTTAAAAAACATGCTCCTATGTGCAGTTATTCCAAAAAAAGACAGAGATAGAAAAGCTCACAGTGAAAGTTGCTTAATGAACCTGACATGTATACATCCAATGGATACAAGATAGAAAGACACCTTTTATGTTAGTACAAAAGCACCCTCTCAGTTCAGCTTAGGGTGTGGGGGTTGTTTTGTAAGCTTGTCAGCTAGAGGATGTTATCATGTCCTACAAATCAATTAGTTGGAAACCTTCTCAAGAGCAAATTCGATTTCTTGTCCCCACAAGGATGTTCTATGTTTAATAGTCTATGAAGTGTTGTAAAATTTAAACATGAATCAAGTATTTGGATGTATTAGTTGGTTGTCAATACAAAGGTGAAAAAGAACACTCATCCTTTAGCTATAGTATTTTTTAAAAACCCTCTAGAGATTTTAAAATAAAAGTAATTACTATATTACAGACATTTATTTCAAATTCTGTTTGCACCGAACTATTTTGCATTATACAGCCACATAAAACTAAAAATTAATTGCATTCAGGGCAACCCATCAAGAAACCTCTAATGTACAGTAATAAATCTGAAAATAATCTATAACTACCAGAACAGTTTTATGAATCATTGGTGGTGACAAGCTTACATATTTTCTACAATTTATCCTAAATGAAAATTTAAGACTAAAGTATCAGAAGATAGTTCCATTAAAAAAAAAAGAAATGATTACAACCAAGTATGCACAAACAGAGAATGACTTTTACCATTAAAACAAACACCATTCCTTATCTGTAAACCTATTTTAAAAGATAAAGCAGAACTGTAAGGAAAACAACACATTACCAATTCTAAAATACAACTTAAGAACCTGAGATATTTACATTTTAAAATTTAAATAGCTTTCAAATCCCTTTTTTACTGGCAACACAATAACAATCCACAGATTATACTTACTCAGAGATATGATTCATAATAGATTTGTATATATATCTACCAAATCAATAAGTTAAAATTTTGATTTTAAAAGTTAGCTCTCTTTAACTTCATTCTCCAACAGCACCAAACTGTTTTATTATTATCCTTTTAAAATATTTTTATTTATTTATATTGTATATACATGTGTATTTGCTTAAATGAATTTATATATGCCACCCAAGTTAATGTGACTACACATGGTAGAAGAGTAAATAAGATGCCCTCAGAACAGAACCTGAATCTGCTGCAAGATTAATAAGCACTCATAACAATTGAGCAATCTCTCTAGTTCCTACTCTTACCTTTTAAATACAAGAATTTTGGTAACATATTTCATGCAAATAAATAACCCCACAAATCAACAAAAATGATAACAAGTTCTTCATATGATGGTTATATTAGAGCACAATATAAATGAAATCATGGCTTTTTCAACTTTAAAATCCTGTCTCGACCATAATCCTGACGGTTCATGATATATGATCTCGCAAACACATAATTAGAAATATGTCACTTGACTAAGTAGTTACATGCCATTCTTTACCAGCTGTTCCAATCGCCATTGTAGGTAATAGTCACTATTACTTGTTAACAAGATACAAATCTTAACAAACTCTGCCTCCATTCACTCAGAATGATATATCTGATGCATAAGAAGTTTTAGTTAGTATCTCTTCAGTTAATGAATAAATATATGAAATAGGATACCAGAAGGGAAGGAATATAGAAAGACAAGAAGATGGAAAGATAAGTAAACAAGCTAGTCCAATAAAAACCACCACTATGGTATCACTGGAACACCAAAAATGTCGTAAAAAGTATAACTTTCTAGATTTTAGGCAATAAGTGATCTAGTTGAAGATATTAGACACAGTTGTGAGTGAGCATTTCTTATATAAAATAAGACAGAGAAAACAACTTTTAAAATACACGGTAGACCAGATGAAGGATGAGCTCCATAGTAGGAATAATACAAAGGGAGTCTAAGGAAGTTTGGGAGTTGATAACTGGACTTAACGGCATGGAGCTTTAGGGACAGCAAGAAGCTGTCAAAATGCAAGAACGTTTGGAGAAAATCTCCGTCATCAGGACCATAGAGATAGATGAGTTTTATGTTGCTATTACAAAAGTGTGAATATAATCAAAGTTGTAACAATGGGAATGTATTAGGTAGACAAAGCATAGCTTACTTTTATTAGAGTGTTTGTAATTCATGAGAAGTCAGTTGAAGAAACCTCCATTTCTAGCTGTGTGTGGTGGCACTCCCCTGTAAATACAGCACCTGCCACTTTGGAGCTGGAGATGTGAGGATCAGAATGTTTAAATTTATCCTTATCTACATAGCAATTTCAAAGCAGCCTGAGCTACATGAGACTTTGACTACAAATAAAAGTAAATGAAAGAAAGAAAGAGAAAGGGTGAAAGAGAAGGTGAGTGAAAGAGAGAGAAAGACAGAGAGGGAGACAGAGACAGACAGAAAATGAGACAGAGACCAGCTTTCCACTCTAAAAAAAACCACTATTTAAAACAATATGAATAAATATTTATTAATAATTGTTAAAAGACATTGACATTCAGGGGTCAGTTTTGAGCTCTGTTTCCTAACTACTCATAGTTTATAAGTTCCAAGTCACCTCTGGTATATAATTCTTTTTAATTAATTAATTAATTAATTTTACTTATTCATTTTACATCCTGTTCCCTGCCCCTTCCCACAAACCTCCCCCTTTCCTTCTCCTTTGAGCAGGTTAAGTTCAGAAGTACCGCCAGGCAGTGGTGGCGCATGCCTTTAATCCCAGCACTCAGGAGGCAGAGGCGGGCGGATTTCTGAGTTCGAGGCCAGCCTGGTCTACAGAGTGAGTTTCAGGACAGCCAGGTTTACACAGAGAAACCCTGTCTTGAAAACAAAACAAAACAAAACAAAACACCAAAAACAGAAGTACCAAACCTTTTGTGCTACTGAGGTATTCTGATATAAGGAGAGACTAATGTTGATTCAGGCAACAGAGCTAATCCTAGGCATCTAGGAAGTAATTGATTGATGCTAACCTGGACATTTGACAATGGGCTAGGAAAGAAAAGTCTGAAAGTACTATGAAATGTTAGATAAAATCACCAAGGTTTGTTAGCAACTAGAATCACAGAATAATGTGCTAGACTCCTGAAGGGCAAACTTTACCTAAAATGTGAGTATGGAGGCAGTTGATGGTGAGAGGTCATGTTCAATACTACTATTAACTCACAGTTTTAAAAATGTCTAGGATGCACAGTAAACACAGAAGAACCCTCTGGATTTAGTAAACTTGAAGACTCATTTCAGAGGTATTGGGGTGACACAAAAGGAGTTGAATGAAGAGACAGATACATATTGCATAATAGCTTGTAGATATATTAACCAAATAACAGTTATTTATGAATAAACTATCAAAATAGACTTTAAAATAATAAAAAGGAACTCCTGGAGAGCTTGGTAAACTGCAGATTCTGACTCATTGAGTCTGTAGAGGGACAGGAGTCTGTATTTCTCACTGTCTCCAAGAAGCAGGTAATAGTGCTTATGCAGAGACAGTGCTTGACATATAGTAAGGTTGCAGACAAAATGTCATGACTCTTCTGTATTAAGGGATTTTTATTGCTGGTTTCAATTACAAAGCTATGTCAGAACTCTTATGTAATTTTGATCTTAGCTCTTTACCTCCCTGCTAATACCTATGGTGACTTTTATAGTCTAATTGTAGAACCAACAAAGACTTCATTATTTCCATATTGCAGATAAGACATAGAATTGTATAGCTAAAAAAGGATTGGTTACTTTAAATTGTTAGTTCTAAATCTCATTTATACAGAATTCTAAATCAAAGCCTTTAGTTTTTCAATTTTGAAAAGGAAGACCTCATTAAATAGTGCATTGAATATATGTGAGATGATTTTGTAGCCAAGAGAAATATTTACAGTATATGTTCTACTTAAGAAGAATTTTCAGTGATAAAGTATAAGAGAGAAAAATAGTGAATCAAATAGAAAATAAAAAGTGCACATGTTGTTTTATGCTTAGCTTATGAAGCAGAAAACGATAGCACTTGATTTACAAAATTAAATGTAAAGTCTCAATCAACTTCATTCACCCAGTAAAAAGCATTAATTTTAATTCTATAGTGTATAAATATTTTAAGTACTGAATTATTCATTACCAATGAAACTTCTAAGCTTTGATATGGTATTAATATACTGTTGTCATAGGCATTCTTATCTACTTTCCTAGCAATTAACATCTAGTTTTCATATTGGAAAAAATGAAAATCATAAGTAAATCTACTGGATAATTCAGCATAGTCAGAACAGCTTTTGTGGTTTGATTCCAATATTTAAGCATTCATTCTTAATTAGGAGCACATATCAGGCTCCCCCAGGGAGCTCTTTCAAAACACAAAAGCCTGGATTTCCATGCCAAGCCTCCAGAATCAGAACATCAGGGACTGAGAATACAGTTGAATAAAAGTATTTAAAACTGATAGGCTCTGAAACAAAGGTAGGGGCAACTAAAGATAGATGGAGGGTACAGGGAAGAGCAAGGGCTATGTCTGTCTGATAACTGTATCACTCTTAGCTCGCTTTTCAATTAGCAGGGAACGGGAATTATATAAAATGACACTGTTAGATATTTAAGTCTTTTAAGTCTGTTTAAATTGAGGAGAGGAAAAAAGTAAATATAAGAAGAGTAAGGTACCAATTGTTTAGAGGTGGAAAAATATGAGACAAAGAAACTCCTATCTTTTATGTGACACACTGAATAAATTTTACAATAGTCTACTTACAAATTTTCCAAAGTTGTAGGAAAATACAATTAATGGAAAATAAAGTGTGACAAAGGCAGAAAAGCAATGAGCCCCCCAAAGTAAAACCCCACATTTATGAGAAAATGCACAATGAAATTTATCATGAATTATGCATGAAATAAAATAAGTTGTGAAACTTTAAACTGAGGAACAAAATAGGCAAACAGGAGAAATAAATTATTATTTGGGAGACAAAGATGAAGGCAGTTGGAACAAAGCAAGATAAACATTCAGTGAGGGAACATGTAATCCTGCATCTTATCCTAAGGTTTCAATCCTTGCAATCTTGACTATTTTGAGGCAAATGAGTTATTGATTCAGTCTACTAATTGATCAAGTCTAAGAACGTAAGACAACAAACCAATAAATATAATTGTCAAACAGGCAGGTGAATTCTGGGGTGACATTTCACAAACTCTTGCTACTTTGTCTCTTTTCTTCTGTGCTAGTTAAAATCATTCCAACAATGAGTTTTTGTACTGAAGCAATGCAGATGGAGCAAACTCTCAAGGTACAGAGTAGGTCCAGGGGCAGTAAACTACAGCTCAGCTCATTTGTGGACTATCATTTTCCATTCTGGTAGCATACATGCATGAGAAGCTACAGAGCACAGTGAAGAAGACTAAAAGATGGCTAAAGCTTCATGTACTTTTGAGGAAAGGACAAATTGAAAGTAAGGAATGAGAAGTTTATGAGGTGAGATTCAAGACCAGGGAGGCTCAGAATGAGAAAATAAGAACTGGGATTACATATTAATTTCAAGATCAAGTCCTCCATATATACATCTGCAACCTGTTCTCTCACCTTTCTTCTCCTCAAAAGTTTAGCTCCATGTCCTAGGGAGAAGGAACGAATTTCATTCTACCTTTTCTGTTGGAGTGATTTTATATCTTGACAATAATATATCTCCAGACTTTAAGTGTATCATAGATTCAACTTTTGCAAAGAGACTTAGAGTTTTTCCTAGCAATTTGCAAACTAAATCAAACTAACGAAAGTCAGTGTCTTAGTCAGTGTTTCTATTCCTGCACAAACATCACGACCAAGATGCAAGATGGGGAGGAAAGGGTTTATTGAGCTTACACTTCCATGCTGCTGTTCATTACCAAAGGAAGTCAGGACTGGAACTCAAGCAGGTCAGGAAGCAGGAGCTGATGCAGAGGCCATGGAGGGATGTTTCTTACTGGCTTGCTTCCCCTGGCTTGCTCAGCTTGCTCTCTTAGAGAACCCAAGACTACCAGCCCACAGATGGTACCACTCACAAGGGGCCCTACCCCCTTGATCACTAATTGAGAAAATGCCTTACCGCTGGATCTCCTAGAGGCATTTCCTCAACTGAAGATCCTTTCTCTGTGATAACTCCAGCTTGTGTCAAGTTGACATGCAAAACTAGCCAGTACAGCCAGTCTTTGAAATTAGCATCAGATATTTTTTAATAACCCCTTTAACCTCTTCCTTCTCCTGGTCCTATTTTATTTCCTTTCCATTAAACATTTATTACGCTTCATTAATAAAAAACAGTGAAACCACATATATACTTTTAATGAGTTTTGTCCCAAGAACTAGGGCTGGAAGGTAGTCTGTTAGAACTCCTCTAGGAACCTCCTGTTTCCTTGAGATACAAAGGAGACATGTTCACTGGTGCTATTTAATATTTGCTCTTCATAATAATTGTCATTAAAGAGAGAAACTCATTTTAAAAACAGAATTAAATGGTTTCTGTCCCAAAGCAAACATTCTGCTAATGAACTAAAAAAATATTTACAGTAGCAATTTATTGTAATGAGACATTTACTAATATCAAATTGTAATAAAATTTTATTTGCATGTGCTTATCTTATTGATAATAGTGATATAAATTTATCATTATCATTAGTATTTGTGTGTGTTTGTGTGTGTATATATATATATATATGTAGTGTGTGTTTGTGTGTATGTGTGTGTTTGCATGTGTGTGTATGTTTTCCACTTCATTTTTAAACACAATTTCAATGCAAAATGGGATCAAGAGATTAAAGGGATCAAGTGATCACACATCTCTCTCTCTGTCTCTCTGTCTCTCTATCTCACTCACTCACTCACACATACATACACACACACACACAAATTATTGCTTTTAATGTTATAAAATAGAGGATTTAATATTAAATATGGATCATATAAGTTTAAAACTACACTTGTTTGTTTAATTGTGTAAACATGGTTTTGCAGGGTATGTTTGTATCCTATCAATCTCCAAAGTGACTTGGAATGCTTTAAAAATACTGTTGTTGTCAAGTATACAACTTTCTAAAGTAAATATATTTTTGTTTGTTAAAACCGATGCCAGCCCTTTCTAGGTTCCCAGATTTTCTTTTAATTCTCCTCTGGTTCAAAACCACTAGAGAACTTCAGGAGAAATGCCTGAGAATACTATAAAACTGTGTTCGTTTGGTCTCTGTTTTGTTTTGTTTTGTTTTTTTCTACATTTGTTCTGATTTTGTAAGGAAACAAATTGTCCTTTCTGTGCTATAAAAGCAGTTCTTGTCTGACAGACAGGCTTGCCCCTTTATTAATTGATCTTGGTTATAGAACACACTACTTGGACACACTATTTCAGTATAGGCTAGGTAGTCCATCTGGGACATATTCCATATAAGCAAAACCGTATTGGATTACTAAAGGTATTATAATTTGTAGCTACATAAGTATTTATTTAAAAAACATTTGGAAAGTAGATCAGGATACAGTATATATGTTTGTGTATATAGAAATGACAACACAATCATTTAAAATAAAAGCAATGAGAAAATAGAATGGAATATGGACTAGAAGTGTTAAATTAAAATGTATAGTTTACTGGTACTGTTTAATGCACAGGAGCTTTCAAATAAAATTATTTAATTGTGGTGTGTGGTGTGTGTGTATGTGTGTGTGTGTGTGTGTGCACATGAACATGGGCAGGCTCATGTGCACATGCAAAAGAGCAAGGGTGGCGGTCAGAGGACAATTTCAGGACTTGGTTATCTTGCTTC
Source organism: Rhynchomys soricoides (assembly GCA_019843965.1). Classification (NCBI taxonomy): domain Eukaryota; kingdom Metazoa; phylum Chordata; class Mammalia; order Rodentia; family Muridae; genus Rhynchomys; species Rhynchomys soricoides. The sequence goes on from JADRCH010007474.1 coordinate 1,834,101, forward strand.
ACAATGTGGATTTTGAGTACGGAACTCAGGTTCCCAGGAAACACTGTTAACCTAATGAGCTGTCTCGTTGGCCGGTCTTAGTTTATTGGTTATGAAAGCCAGTGTTTTATATTTCCAAGCCTATAAACTGTTTTTATTCTATATTTCACTGCTCACTGAGCACTTCCTATGTGTCAGACATTATACAAGATGCTGGTCATCCTTGCATGCATGGAGAAGAATAAGCCAGAGAAACTCTGAATCAAAGTTGGAAAAATAAAGTACAAACCATCTTGGAAGTTTGGTGAATGTAGTAGCTTCAGCTGGGAAGTCGGAGGTTATAATGGAAATAAGTGGATGGAGATAAAAGTTTTTTGCAATGGAAGAAGACAAGATTTAGTTTGTACCAAGGAAAGGAATGGAGAAAAAAATATATTAGATGTACATAGTAACCTAGAACTCATAGGAAATAATGTACATACAGGCAATATCAAACAGACTTATCTAGTTTAATTCATATATCTATGCCTTTATACATATATATAATAATAACTGGAAAAGTAAGAGAGGACATCAATTTGAAAGAGATTGGGGAGCACGAGAGGAGTTGGAAAGAGGAAAATGAAAGAGGGAAAAGATGCAATTATATTTTCATTTAAATCATTAATAATATTTTTAAAAGTAGCAATCTTAATCTAAATTTATTTTGGGAATGCTCTATTATTTTCATTGGAAATGCTGCATAGTAAAGTTATGGGACAAATTTTGCAATTACGCCTCCTTGCTACTGTGTTTTATTGACAGTTGATGGAGTAGGCATTTATTAACATCAAGCTGGGCAAAATGTATAAAGTTGAAAGGCACTATGATAATTCACGATATTTTTTGTAAGAGGAGATATTTGGAGCCTGTTACTATGTAGTCCTAAGCTGGCTCTAGACTTGAGCCAGTCTAGACGTGACTTTTTCACGTGAGACTTTTTCAAGCCTCAGCTACCTGATTCCTGGCATGCATAACCATATCCAGCTCAATTCCAATCAAATTTGGTAATATTATTTTCATAATACTGATCATTTTTCCTACCATTAATTTCACTGAGAAAAAATAGTAATGATCATTACTTAAAATAATTTTCAGGTAATAAGGTTGGGTAAAGCTTAGTGGCAGAAGAATTAGCTACCATGTGAAAATCCCTGAATTTCATCACTAGTGTGAAGCAGTAACAATGTTGAGATGGATGGACTGGACCAAGGGCAGAGAAAAAAGAGGAATGGAGAGAGAGGAGGATGAGAAGGGAAGGAAAGTAGGGAATGGGGAAGGAAAAGAGAGGAGAGGAGAAAAGAGAAGAGTTGTCTCTTAACATATACATTACTATTTTATTTAATAGGAAATTTCTGTGCTATTACTATGGTATCATCTTTAAATGGCTGTAAAATGTGGCAAAATTTTCAAAACTGGTAAACAGTGATTCTATAAATGTGATTCTACACAATAACTATTTAAGATTTTTTATGTACTTGTGAAGCTATGCTTTTACTTTTTATTAACATCTTGAATATAATGGAGAACAGAGAGCAGCAAGTCACCCAAGGAGCTGTGTATAATGTTATTCAATACAACTGTGGATAGTTTTCTTTTTGAAATCTATATCTATATCTATCTATATCTATATCTATCTATATCTATCTATATCTATATCTATATCTATATCTATATCTATATCTAAATCTATCTATCTATCTATCTATCTATCTATATCTATCTATCTATCTATCTATCTAGCAGTCACTTGTATAGGCATGTCCATAATATCACAACTCTGTCTCTGTCTGTCTCTGTCTGTCTCTGTCTGTCTCTGTGTTTGTGTGTGTGTGTGTGTGTGTGTGTGTGTATGTGTCTGCATTTGAGAAAACATTAGAATAAAAACAAAGAAGTTGCACCAATTGTTATAAATATCTTTAAGACAGTTTTTTTCCCATTTCTTGTCTCATGCATCATTAAACATGTTTGCTGCATACAAAATAAACAGACATGATATCACCAGGCATTGTGTTGGTTGTTAATTTGTAAAAGGCTCCAGGTAAATTTTTGGAAATTATAGTGTACACTAACATAAAAATAGTATAATTAAAGTCAGCTGAATATATTCAGACCTTCATTTCTTACTACAAATTAGTTATCAAGGAAACGAATCATTTCCCAGGATTGTGAGGATGGAAAGACCCATAAATGAGATAGAAAAGGCTTATAAAAGTGATTTGCCTAACATCTATTCATTGATTTCAAGCATTCAGCATAAGTTAGAGAAGCCCCAAGACAAACTACCACTATACATCTAAACACAAATTGGGCATCATAGTGATGTAGAATCTTTTGTCTTTCTCTCTAGTTATAAAGCTATTAAACAAAGCTTCTTTTATTATTCGAATTCTAATACCTGCTGTTAGGTTTCTTATTTTCTATCTCATTATCTGTTGTATGTTTACACTCCGATGTTTGTAGAAATTAATGAGAAGAGTCAAATATAGCAAAAATTGTTGGCTGGGCATATCCTTAACATAAAGCACCAGGCACAATGATCAATTCTTTCTCTGTTATTAGCATATTCTAAAATGTCAACAGTATGTGTGTTTGTGAAATGCATACAAACCAAAGGAATCCATAAGAATAAAAGGACTGAGCACTTAAGAAAATCATTAGCCAGAAATGCCTCAATTATCCATGTGAATCCCTAAAAATCCAGTGATAATTACAAGGTTGAAAACAAACTGGAGCACAGTGGCCTCCCCTTTCAATCTAATTTGTGTAGAGGAAAAGAAGCAATTATGAAATGGAAACATGTCCTAGGGTTTTGGCTCTAGCAATGTTTTCCTCCTAATCCACCATTCATATTATAAGATTCTTTCCATTTAAGTAAAACCTCAAAAGAAGTATTTTTCAAGCCAGTATTAACAGCCCTTGCAAGAATGTTTTCTCTTATTGTCTTATTTGAATGGCAGGTGGATTTTCTCACTTACCAGTCTAGGAACTACGAAATCATCCATGTCACCCAGGCTCTTGCTTCTCCCCAGGCTACTTCTGTATTACTGACCCCTTTATAGGTCTCGCACAGTTGATCCCATTTTCACAGTTGTACAGTTTTACACACTCTTGTCATTTAGAAATAATCCTCCAAATTGCTTCTCCTCAAATTCTTTCACTATACAATATTGTGTGTAATCATTCTAGATTAAACTTCCAGATAGGCAAATCTACTGGTAGATTTCCCAATTTAAGAATGCTTATTTTCTTGCCTACCAAAACTCATACAACACTGGGAGCATTCAGAACTTTTTATCAGCTCAGTAGAAAATGTTTCCAGGCACATGAAAACGAGTTCCCAATCCTTTTGTACAGGTGGGCCACTCCACTCAAATGAGGATGATTTGTTCATTTCTCAAATCCAACACATATAAACACATTTCTACTGCTATAATTGTTACACTCTAATGTATAAGACCAGGGGCTCCACAGAAGCAGAAATGAACTGCTTCTGTCCCTCCAGTGCCTCCCAGTTCCAGCCGTATATCTGGTACATTAGGGTACTTAGAAATATTTTTTTGAATGGATAAATGATTGACACATTCAAAATGATGTCATATGAGCAAATTGCTATCTGTCAATTTTATAATATCCTATAGCAACAAAAACTAGGGTTACTTTATGGTGGGTTTCAGAACCTACTCATTTAGACTTCATTTCATTATACTTGAGTTTTCTAACATGTTCATGTTTAAGGATTTTTAAAATTAAATATCTATGTGGAAGAATTGATTTCTTTTATTCAATGTAAGAATTTTTATATATAGATGGAACACTGATGAAATCACTATTAAAATAATTTGTGTTTTTAATCATGCAGTGCTCTTCTAAATGAAAATTCATTGCTGACAGTCATGAACAGACTATTGTTAGCATCTGGTCAAGACAAATTAAATGAAAAACCCTTGCATACTTCATATAACTGACCGAGAGGCTGTAACACAGTACTTCTATGAAACTAATGCACTTTTCCATGAATAGCAGTACTGACATGAAATAAACTTCAAAACAAATAAGAGCAATAGAATCCAAATGGAATAAATATCTTTCTCACCTCCAAATTTCAGCATGCAAAAGTGACACCAAAGTCACCTAACAACAAGTTACCTAACATAGAGAAAGGTGCAATCTTGACCAGGTAATACGTATATGAATATCCAATAGCACATGAAATGATAAGTAATAATGCCAGGTTTTGGATCAATGAGAATTAAAACTACAAAATATTACTTCATGATCTGAAAAATACTGAAAGGCAATCCCTGACAAGATCAAATCTTGATAAGGGTAGAGAATAAATAGAGCCCTCCACCATCATTGGCAGCATTAAAAAATTGTCATAAACATTTTAGAAAACTGTTTGAAATATCTTATTATACTGACTCATATATTTAATTATCTCTGTGTGGAGGAGATGGCCATGTCACATTGTGAAAGTGTCAGTCAGAGGACAACTTTTTGTGTCAGTTCTCCCTTTCACCATATGGGTCTCAAAGATCAAGTCAGATCATCAATCCTGATAGTAGGTAAGCACCATTAGCATCCGAGCCATGTGTCTGGCCCAAGTTGGCATTATAGTATACAATGAAATATTTGATCGACTTCTAGAAATTTCTTAAAAAGTAAATGAAAACAAAGTTTGACAAAAGTCTTCTACATACATTTTCATTGTATATTTTTTTCTGAAGACAATGTGAATATTCTTCAAATGGAAAACAGAAAATTATGGAATATTTGTATATAGAATATTAATCAGCCATCAAACCAAATGAGTCACTGTTTCACTACAATGTGGATGAATCTCAAAAAACATAGGATGATCAAACTAGTAAATATTATATATCCCATTTATATGAATTCCGGAGTAGACAAAACTAATTTATGCTGATAGAAATCACATACATACTGTACTTATAGGAAGTAGATATTGGCAGAAAGATAAAACCTTGGTTTTGAAATGATGTAAATGTTCTATTTTTGATCAAATTATTAATTTCCTGATCTAAATCAATTGACAAAAATTACCAGACTGAATATTTAATATTTGTAAATTTGCTACTTTTTTGGCCATTCTCAAATCCCACTTTATATAGCCACTACAATTAAATCTAACAAACTCTAGGTTGTATCAATGACTTCAAAATCATGATACTTTTACACAGCAAGTAGAAAAGCAGTCTTGAACAAAGTATATATGTATTTACAATGACATGAGAAATAAATAAAACACATTAGATGATAGAATATGAATATTATACAGATGGAATAGTGAAATAAATTTTACAAGTTCAAATTCCATAAAAACCAAGGTCTTGACTTCCTCCCAAATAAATCTGCTTCTTTTCATATGAATTTTGACTTTAAGTAACAAATAAATGTAATATCCTTGTAAACTACTTAGCATACTACTTCAGCTCTGTTAATAGATACAATGAATTTAAACACATCCTCTTTTAATTTACATATTATATATAGACTCTTATAATGCTCAGAGATGATTAACAACTGACATAGGTTTAATTGCCAGGCCTCAGTTATTTGTATATAGAATTTTAAAAGTCTCTGAAGCCTAATCAGGATTTTGGGCTACAGACTCAACGTATCAGCAGAGACGATATTACTATCTGCCATTTCATCCTCATGCATAATGATGAAATTGGGCAATGTGTAATATCTACATCTATATCTATTTCTATCTCTATCTCTCATTGTCTTTTCTGTCAAGGAGAATGCTCATCAGACTGGAAAAGGCATAAACTGTACAAGGAAAATGAAGCCCAAAATAGGTGAGGGATTTTTACAGGAGCACCTTGCTGCTCTAAATGAGCCAAAACCTCTAAGGTTATCCAATTATATTCCAGGGAAAGGAGAGAACTTCCAAGGTGCTGTATTACCCTGTTGCTAGTGGTCTTAGAGGAACAATGTTGATGATGGAGGTGGCCAAATGTCATTTCAATTTTTAAAAATAGAGAAAACTGCCATTGCTAAATGACACTACTAGATGACTGACCAAGGAGCAAACAGTTGCTTATGTAGACAATAAGAGTGGACATGTATCCCTGTATTTTAGTTTCTTTTTGCAGTATGAACAATATACAGTGTCTTTTTTCAGTTAAAAAAATGGTCCTTAGTATCTAAAAGGAACTATATAAACACATCACTATATCCACTATTTGAAAGTGTTTGAAGTCTTCAAACAGTGAAGAGCGATCTAGTTATTTCATGAATTTTTCATGGTAACATTATGTTGGCTTCTGAAAGGAAACAGAATAAGAAAAATTAATATGTAGGAGAGTGGAGAAATGCATATAGAAGAAAGATAAAATAAAGGCATTTTCCAGTGACTATGAAATGGCTTAGCCATGTAAAGATACTTGCAGGCAAGCCTGCAAAATGTGAGGTCAATCCCAGGGACTCACTATGGTAGGAGGAGAGAACTGACTCCCACAGACAGTCTTCTGATTTATACATGTATACAGTGTTACATGTGACCCTCCCCCAGACTAAACAAACTAATGAAATAAAAATATTAAAGGAGAAAGGCATGGCAAAACCAAATGCATGAATATCTAGAAAAACTATACAGGTTATAAGCTTTTTGTTTTCTTTCATCATTTTCAGAGGTAAGAAAAGTTCTATGGTTACTTGGAAATTAAATGGAGACATCCTTATTCAAACAAGATGTGTTTCCTTCAGAATAAAATGATAGAGAAAATAAAAATAGTCTTTCTCCTATGCTGTATTTGAGTTATGGTATTATAGTATTCCCAAAGAAGATTGTCTTGTTCTATCTAGAAAGTTAGGAACACCTGAAAAGTATGAATTGTTAATGGATTTATGTCAAAAAATATTATTAGAGTTCTTCATTGATGTATCAAGTGTAGGGGAGAAGTATATCCAGAATCATAAATAGTATAATCTCATTTAATTATTTCTTAAAAATCATTATTAACCAGGTATGGTGGACATGCCTTCAATTCTAGCACTCTGGAGTTAGATGACACCCAGAACTCCAGGAGTTTGAAACAAGCCAGGGGTACATAGGTGGGATTCTGTTTTTAAAATGATTATAGGATTAATACTCTCAAGTAATTTAATAGCTCTTTAATGATGCCATTCTGCTTTTGAGAAAACCAATGGTTCCTATGAAAGTGTCGGGACAGAATGGTTCTTAACGTTTTCTTAACAAGGTTTGGGCTGTTCCTCAGTGGTAGAACACTCACCTAGCTAACACGAAGCCCTATGTTAAATCATCAATAGTGACAGAAAACATTTTTTTCAATAGTTTTTGTTTACCTGATATTGCTCTTTTAAGAAGAAAAAGAGAAACAAAACTCAATACTAACAGAAACAAATGTTCAAATAAGAGAAACTTACAGTTCTTAAGCATATTTTCTGTAAGTGTATATAATTTTGTTTTGACACACAGAATAAAAGAGCAGAAAGTATAGTAATGATTTTGAGTTGTTTTCTCAAATTTCCCATTGTCCAACTTTCTTTTTCCATGTTTACCATCTGGGGGTTTTCATCTGTTGTTTATAATCTTTGGGCTTTATGGAAAACTTTAGTTTTCATCTATCCTTGTTATATTTTATTCTATTTATATTGGACTGGATTGATTTAAGTTATGATTTAAACCATTAAATTATGTTTTAAAACCATTTGTGTATTAAAGGAGCAAATAATTCAATAAACTCTGAATTTTAATTTGTTGCTTTAAGTAAACATTTAAAATTTTTAGTAAGTTAAAAAATATTCAGCTTTGTATTTTACATAAAAAATATCAGCATCTCAATGTACAAAGAATTTTTTATGAAAAATGAGAAAAATGATCACTTTGAGGTACTGTAATGAATTTCAGATCTAAAAATATACATACTTTTATCTCTCTTACCTCTTTTATATTTATCTCCTATTAATACCAAAAAAGATAGAAATTCTGATTTTATTAAACAATGCAGGATGTAATATGTAGATTAAAGCTTGCTTTCAACAACAGTAAGCTTAAAATATCATGGAAACTGAACAACTGATTCCTTAATAAAAGTTGATCAAAAAGAAATAAAGAAAGAAATTAAAAGCATTCTAGAATTCAATGAAAATACACACTATACTCAGAATTGTGGACACAATGAAAGCAGTGCTAAGAGGACAAGTTCATATCACTAAGTGCCTGTATAAAATTTGGAGAGATATCATATAAGCAGCTTAAGGGTAAAACTGAAAGCTCTAGAACAAAATGAAGTAATCACAACCAAGAGGAGAAAGCAAAAAGAAAACAAACTGTGGGAGGCAAGGTAAGTCCATGATTCTTTCTGGTTATAAATTAGATTCTAAGAACTCAAAAAACTAGACATCAACAAAACAAATAATCCAATTAAAAATGATGTACAGATCCAAACAAAGAATTTTTCATTCATTTCTTAACTTTACATCCTGATCGCAGCTTCCTATTCCTGTTCTCCTTCCAGTCCTTACCTCTTCCCTCTCTCCTTCCCCTCCCCATTTCTTTCTCCTCAGAAAAGGAGAGGCCTCTCTATATATCTACCCACCTTAACATACCAAGTTGCAGTAGTATTAGGTTCATCTTCTCCTATTGAGGCTAGACAAGATTGCCCAGTTAGGAACAGAGGAATCTCAAATGGCTGAGAAACACTTAAAGAAATATTCAACACCCTTAGCCATCAGGGAAATGCAAATCAAAGCTATCTTTTCTAATATTGGGTTACCTAGTCCAGCCTCAATAAGGGGGCTTTTGTTTTGTCTTACTGTATCTTGATTTTTCTTGTTTGGTTGTTGTCTCTTGGAGGCCTCCCCCATTATGTAGGGAAATGGAAGGAGAATGAATATGGGGGAGTGGGAGGATGGGAGGGGCTAAGAAGAGTGGAAGGAGGGGAAAATGTGGTTAGGATATATTATATGAGAGAAGAATCTATTCTCAAGTTTAAAATCAGAGATATTTACAAAAAAATGTTTGTAATTTAGTGTCCCAGAAAGAGAGTGAATGAATTATCCTCACTGTAGTATTTTCATTAGGGATTGGTTTCAGGACCCCTCATTTCAAAGCTGATAACATTTAAAACGGCTCAAATATTCCATATAAAATAATATAAATCTTTCATATATCCTACAGAAATCTTTCTTTATATTTTAAATCACATCTCTATTACTCATAACACACAGTTAAACTGAAATATTATATAAAACCGAAATAGTATATAAATAATTTCATAGAGAATGAGAAATACATCTATGTACATCCAATAGAGATGCATTTAAACACTCTTCATTCTTGTTTGAATATGTTTGCAGAACTCTCACAGCAGGAAAGAAAATATTGTTTTTCTTCTCAAGCCATAAGCAGAAATAATAACCTTTAATCAATCTTGGTGTGCTATTCAGAACTATAATGATTGAGTGAGACTCAACTACACAAAGAAGAAAAAATTGCCTTTCTAAGTCTACAGATCCAGATGTTACTGTTGTTTAGCAATAGCTTCAAAGCACATAGTGTGGTTTCTGACCATGTCTTTGTACATCTTGTTTATGCTCATATTCAAAATTAACTATTACATAAATTAAGAGTTTACTGGTGATAAAATGATGAAATTTGGATTTTCATTACCTATCCCTATTTACTTATGGCCCAATGTCTTTTTTATATGTTATCAAATGCCACATATATGTATCATTAATGAAAATTGGGGAAAGCTATTTGATTTTAGGCTATTTTTAAAACTTTACTTAATGCATGAAGGAAACTGATAAATCTTTGACAGACCTGAAGCACTTCCTATCTGATGCTAAAGTATGACCTATACAAAGGAAGAAAAAAGTCTCCTTGTGTTTCTCATCTGTTTGATTATAGCAGTCAAGTTTCAATGAATGTAGAATAAAAATATACTAATATAGGGGAAATAGAGTTTATATAATTTTGAACTAAAGTTGTAAATATTTAAAAATAGAAAAGAAGAGAAAAGACATCTCTATTCCCTAAAGAATATGTAAAATATGAGTTAGGAAAACAAACCAACATGAGATCTAAATGTAGTTTTGGAGACTTTTATTAAATTTAGGGAAATATCTGAAAAGCAACACCAAGTTTCGTTACAAGTTTTCAATGATGAAACTCATTTTGATGAATATAAAAATATTTTCTAATATCTTCATAACTTTATGAATGGAAGATAAATATATTGAATGAAGCTTCTTTTAAAAATTTGTTGATATTTTTACTTTTATTTTGATCCTAACACTTTACAGTCTACTTGTTTGAGATTTGTACATTTTAAAAATTAGACTTTTACTAGCGAGTTCATTTAAGAATCTCATTTAGGAGAAAAACTTCAGCTATTGTTTTACTATACCAATGGACTAGCATAGAAGCACCCACTATGAAAACACATCTTGACAGCCATTGCAGTACATTGAGCTCCATAAAGACAGTGCCGGGGCAAGTGAGAGCTGGATGGGCACTGGGAGATTCTGCCTCTCAGAGGAAAATCAACTAAAAATGGGCAAAGGAGATACTAAAAAGCCGAGAGGCAAAATGTACTCATATGAATTCTTTGTGCAAACCTACCGGGGGAACACAAGAAGAAGCATCTGGATGCTTCTGTCAACTTCTCAGAGTTCTCCCAGAAGTACTCAAAGAGGTGGAAGACCATGTCTGCTAAAGGAAAGGGGAAATTTGAAGACATGGCAAAGGCTAACAAGGCTTGTTATGAAAGAGGAATGAAAACCTACACCCCCCCAAAGGGGAAACCAAAAAGAAGTTCAAGAACCCCAATGTACTCAAGAGGCCTCCTTTGGCCTTCTTCTTGCTCTATTCTGACGATCGCCCACAAATACAAGGCGAGCATCCTTGCTTATCCAGTGTTGATGTTGCAAAGAAACTAGAAGAGATGTGGAACAGCACTGCAGCGGATCACAAGCAGTCCTATGAGAAGAAGGCCACAAAGCTGAAGGAGAAGTACAAGAAGGATATTGCTGCCTACAGAACTAAAGAAATAACCTGATGCAGCAAAAACGCGGGTGGTCAAGTCTAAAAAGAACAAGAAAAAGAAAGAAGAAGAAGATGAGGAGGAGGATAAAGAGGATGAGGAAGAGGAGGAAGAGGAAGACGAAGATGATGATGGTGATGAATAAGTTGGTCTTAGGGCAGTTTTTTTCTTGTCTATAAAGCATTTATCCCCACCCCCCGCACACAACTCATTCCTTTTAATGAAAAGAATTGAAATGTAAGGCTGTGTAAGGTTTGTTTTAAAACTGTACAGTGTCTTTTTTGTGTGTAGTTAACATACTACTGAATGTGTCTTTAGATAGCCCTGTCCTGGTGATATTTTCAGTAGTCACTAATCTTGCTTTGTACAGTCTGGGGGTTGTAAATTGGCATGGGAATTTAAAACAGGTTCTTGCTGGTACACAGCACAAATTAGTTATAAATGGAGACAGTGATTTTTCTTTTTTTTGGTTTTGTTTTTGTTTGTTTTTATTTTTTTTCATCTTCAGTTGTCTCTGATGCAACTGATAGGAAGATAATTATTGTTCTATTAATTGAATACCACTCTGTAATTGCAAAAAAAATAAAATTGCAGCTGTTTTGTTGACATTCTGAATGTTTCTAAGTAAATACATTTTTTTTTATTAAAAAGAAAACATCTTTTAGTTTGTTTCTCAGTGTATATGTAGCAGATACCTTGTTGGAGACAGAACTATGCTAGCATTATGGTTTTTCTATATTATGGTAGTTTCTAATACACTCTTTCCCCTAGGCTTGTTGGTATTTGACAAAAGGACCAAAAGTTTAAAAGAATGATAGATGAAAACAGTACTGTAGGTCAAGCTTTAGATATATGTCAAATAGCTTTATTTTACAAATCCTGTTTGAAGTTTAAATAGTGTCAGTATTGCCTGAGGATAAATAGACAAAATCATTATTACCTTAAATACGAACATTTCCTGAAGTGTTTAGAAGATTATGAGACTGGTTCTTTAAACCTAATACATTTTAGGAATGGGTGATTTGAACATCATGAATAAGTATAAGACTAGGAAAGTTGAGAAACATAATCAAATTTATAAAAGCACAGTTCTGATATCCTAGCAATAGGAACTTCATATCCAATTTTGTAAACAAGAGGATCTATTGATATTTTTAACAGATTAATGACAAGATAAAACTGATTTTATTCCTGACTACTGTATGGGTTTGACAATGAATGTGAAGACAGAGAAAGACGCATTGCATTTTATAGTATTATGACTTTTGATTAAGAAAGATTTTGGAAGAAATTTTGAGCAGTAAAATTGTGGCCTACAGTAAACAGGAAAAAAGAGGCTTGAACTTAACCAAACTAGAAGAAACAGGCTGTGAAACAGGGGGGAGTTTGAAATGAATGAAGTGATGCTTTTGTTAAAGTCACATACATGTTTTTTTCATAAGAAGATAGTAGTGGACTGACTTTTAGGGGTCTACATCTGCAAAAACTGGGGTAGAACTGGACATACGTATTGAAATAGAGATAAATGGAGTATTGAAAGCCAATGCAGTACAGTAAGTCATGGATGATGCTACAGATGTAATGGTAAAAGCATTCTAATCAAAGAATTTCCAGATACAGTTAGGGATAAAAGAAAACAGGAAAACCTCCTATGAATATTACAAAAGCTGAATGGCTACTAAGTTAAAATATGGATATTGAATATTGTTAAATAGCAAAAAGTGCAATGGATTTAGGAATATTAAGAGTATTGATATTGGACATACTTTTGTCAACTACTAAATCAATGCCTACCATATACTAGGTTCCATTTTCAATGTTAAGATCACCACTAACTTCTCATAGGGAGGGATGTAGTGAAGTATGTATAGCAAATTATTTAGAATATAGTCTCAATATTTTAAGATGGTAAAGAGGAAGAGGATTAAAATGTACTGATAGGAATCAAGACTGATGACAGGAGATTAAAATGTTCTAAGTGATTCCCTCTTACTGAGGTAAGAGAGGGATTGTAACCAGCAAATATCACAGTGAAAGCTTAGTTTTAATTGTAAGAAACAATATCAAATCCATAGAAATTGAAGTAAAGGCTTTATGTTGGAATGTTTAGTATAGTTAAAATTATCAAAGAAAAATCTGACACAACCTTGTTATAAAAACCAAGTGGTAAACAAAGTTTTAAAGACATTAAATATTAGGAAACAAGAAATATTGGTTGCAAGAAGAGATGCTAAATTAGGGCAATTGTCTTCATGGGCAAGTAATTAAAGCTGTCTAGAAGTGTTGCAAATAAATTGAAAAATTCTAAATGATGGTGCTTCATTCCCGAATTTGTCGTCCATGATTGGCTCTAATTATGCATGGTAACTTTATTTTTAATTTAATTTATAAAATATTAAAATGCATACACAAATAATATAAAATTGCTTCTTAAATATTCATATATAGGCTTTGTCTTTTCTCTTTTGCTTAAAACGCACTTCTCTCATTCTATTCACATCAAACTTTCCTCATTAAAATAAATCTATACTGAATGATCGCTCAGAAATTGAGAGTGGTCTTACAGTGGACATTAGTTTGGGTCCCAGCACTCACATTAGGTGATTCACAGCCATCAGTAACTCCAACTCTAAGGTATATGAGGCTCTCTTCCAGTTACCCCAGGCACCAAAACTCACATAGAAATACCTATCCATGTAATTAATAATATACTAGAATCCTAAATATACTGTTATTAACAATATAAGTACTTGCATAGTTTGATTTTTTCATGATTATAAAATTATATATAACACAATTGCAAATATAGAAATAATGCATATATTAGACACAGGATTAAATTTTGAAATATAATTGCCAATTTATTAGGTATGTTTTAACACATGTGATTTTTGTATTCATAAGTAATATATTATTAATGCTTTCTAGTCAATAAGTATTACTCATTTTTTTAATGCATTAGAGTGCATTTTTACATACTCTAAAATTTAATGATTTTCCAATTGAAACAAAGTTAAATTTAACCTATTTGGTTTCTCAGTTCTTTCCATTATGAATAATGCTTCAGTAAGCACTCAGGTATGCAGATGTAACCTGAGGTTTTCATTCTATAGGTGAAGCTCCAGGAAGCATATTACTACGTACTATAGTCTCCATCTCTATAATCCTCTGTAATCTACTTTTACCCTTATCTTGTTCGAAAAGCCACTTTCTCATATTTCTAAACACAAAGACTTATTTAAATACAACATTGTCATAGCTGAATAGATTATAGAAATCTGTAAAATAGTTCCATATTTGGTTACTTACTTTGAGTTGTACAGTGACAAACCATGCTTGATAACATTAAAATTATAGCCAGGCAGTGGTGGCACACACCTTTAATCCCAGCACTTGGGAGGCAGAGACAGGCAGATTTCTGAGTTTGAAGCCAGCCTGCTCTACAGAGGGAGTTTCAAGACAGTCAGGGCTACACAGAGAAACCCTGGCTTGAAAAACAAAACAAAACGCAGTAAAATTATGTGTTACAAATTATGTTTCCCTTTCCTTTTCCCTGACTTACAGTTTAAAGACACATATGATAAGAGGTGATAGATTAATTTAAACAACTAAGAAGAAATTATTTTTTTCACGTGTAAAAGAACTTCATTTGCCTTAGGATAGGGCATTTTTCTTCATGAACATTAAAGACTATGATTCAAAAACAACCAATCTCATGGGAAAGTGTAGAAGTTGGAGAGAAATCCCCTTATATTTTATTTGTAAGAAAAAAGTCAATATGTTAGTATTCTTAAGTTTAGTTCAAATTTCAAATGTGAAGTACAGATTTACATTTACATCCAAGCAGAAGCACAGTGGATTAAAATAATATCAATATAATTTAGCCTTCTCTTTGTCAAAATAGAACATTCATTGAACATAATGACACTCAAGGACATCCTTCTGATAAATTAGTCTGTAAAAGTTCCATAAAAATATATAATATGGTGTAGGTTGGGGAATATAGGTAATTAAATGTCTTGCAGAGGTAGAGGAAAGACCAGGGGAAATTTGTGAAAGATTTTAATTAAGAGGTGAAAGAATAATTCAGAAATAATAGATTATTTTAGAAAAAATCTTATCAGTATGCTAATCACTTTAGTTCCCTGATCATGGGTGAGAATCTTAAATAGGTGCTTAGGTCAGAAGTAGTCAACCCCTTGGCATTTTCAGATGCTGGAAGTTCCATGACAGACAGGCTCTAAACCTTGATTACTTTTCTAATAAGAACACTATACTTGTCAATCTCCCATCTTTTTAATATGCTAATGTCACAGGGAAACAAAATTGACTCCTGGATGGTAAGCAAACTGCACTGGGATTGGATAAAGCCAGAAACCTTCATCTGCAACACAGAGATAAGCAAGGCTGAATTCTCTGTGGTCCTTGGAGACTGTATTATATGAAATGAAGAATTTACTAACAGAAACAGTAGCTAAAAATTCACATTATTAATGACTTTTGAGTAGCCATGGTTTCAGGTTTTTCATGTAACTCTAAAAGACTTAACAAAAGATGAGAATGCAGGCTCACACACAAAACAGAGTGAGGAAATAGAATCTGGGACTAAAATAGCAAAATGTAACCATGTCTCAAAAGTGTTTGTGATATTGGCAGAAAGGATGAACTGTGCAGGGTTTGTTTAAACAAAAGTTATGTAAATCTTTGCTCAGCTGGTTGTTCAGAAAAATAAATGGAAGCAGAGGAAAATAGAGCACAGGATGGAAGAGTTTGTCAGGAATGATAACGGGCAGTGAAGCAACAGGAATTAAAATGATAGCCTAGCTTGCGTAAACAATGCAAGTTCTTCATGATTCACTATAGCCCAACTCAACAGCAAGATCATTTTAAAACTGCATAAAAGAAAAAAGAAAAAACCTGCTACTCCACCCCAAGATTCCACACAGTAAAGAAGCATGTGTGTGTTTGTGTGTGTGTGGAGGGGGTTGGGGGGCTGACTAGTTTTATATACTGAAAACTACAACTGTCAGCAGCACAGGAAACCTAGTCTCTTTCAATCTCTGACTTTTTCCTATCATCACACATTGTACTACCTGAGAGATATTAAAACACTAACTGGAAGACTCTGGTGAGCAAATGAAGCTCAAGCTATGTGAATACCTGAGTGAATGTGAAGTGTTTGACATGGGCATGAATGTCTAAAGGCTAATCTCCATGAGAGATCCAAAGTCTTCCCCAGATGAAGCTTAGAAGTATGGCAAAGTCTTCCTCTTGTTCAAATGTAAAACTTAATAAAGTATGCAAAAAATGTCTTTTGCAGCCTTCTCCCCATATATGTTCATGGTTGAAGATTTCTCATTCACTAGAGCTCAACTCACCTGAGATTTGCTAAATCTGCTTTTCTGTGCAGCCTTGTACAGTAATAACCATGGCTCTATGTTCAACTGTATATAATAAACAAGCTGTTTTTTCAGGGTACTGTAGCTTTTCCAACTGAGATACAAGAACATCCAATTCCATCATGTATCCATGTATCTCTCATTTCTTCATCCTTTCATCACCCTTGGTCATGGTTCTGGATGATGGAAGACAATGAAAGTGCAGTGTGTGTTTGTTGCTGTTTCTTGCTTGCTTGTTTTTTGCTTTTGTTTGTTTTGTTTTGGTTTGGTTTGGTTTGGTTTTGGTGGAGCAGTGACAAAATAGGAGTGACAGGTCTGCTGCATAAACATTGGTGTGTTATATGGAAACATGATTCAGTTGACAAGAAGCAAAATGTCTACAAATGAGCTAAAGACATAAAAGCAAAGTAGGCAAAATGCCTACAAATGTTGTCTCTTCTCCTCTGTATGTTATTTCCCATGGAAGTCCTCTAATGTCAATAAAATAAGCTTAACTTGTTAGGCCTGATGGGAAAAAGCTCAAGGGTTAAAACAACCCCATGAAGGATGCTTTCTTCATTATGGACTTTATACCTGAGAAAGCATGGAGATTTCCCCCCAAATATTTTCATCATTATAGGCGAATTGTAGAAATACTGGCCTGAAGTTGTTCACCATACTTCTCCACAAAAATATTCCAGTGTTATTGGTCCTCAGATAGCACTACCTTTTATGTTGTTTAGGAGAATGTACCATTATACCTGACTCAGTTTCTCTATCTTAACTATTCATGTTTTGGAAAAGGCATATCTTCCTGCCTATCTCTTCATTTTATATTCTGCCTACAAGAACTCCTTGAAACTGATACATCTGTAGATTACTACTTCTATAATGAATCACCATCACCCACCTCACCCCCCAAAAAAGAGAAAAAGCTAGGAAAGAAGTTTTTTTTTGGCTTACACTTCCACATCATAGTCCATCACTGAAGAAGTCAGAACAAGAACATAAACACCTAAATGTAGGAGCTGAGGCCATGGAAGAGTGCTGCTTCATGACGTTCTATCAACTGAGGATCTCTCCTTTCCACTGAAACTAGTTTGTGTCAAGTTGACATAAAACTAGCCAGGACATACTCTAAATTGTTTAAAAGATGGCGTCAGGAAATTGATTTGTTAATTGGCTAAATGTGAACTCTTCTATATTAGTTGAAGAATTCTAGGTGGTCATAAGCATTTCTTGCTGTTTGCTTGAGATTCTGGAGAAAGAATGGTATTCCTTAAGTTCATAGCTAGTTTGTTTGTCTGTCATTAGCTTGGATTTATTTAACTAATTATTCATTTCTTGCAGAATGGCAGGTAGTAAAATGTATTCCTCTCAGTGAAAAATAAGAAGGTAAATCTGCAGTGAATTCTCCTAGTGTTTGAGGATCTTCATAGGTGTTATGCACACTTGAAGAAGAGACAAAAATATAAAAAAAGTCTGTATTTGTAGGATTGTGGCTGATTTTGTCTTCTGTATACTTTTTATTTTCAAGTTATATAAGAGATGACTATTACTGTTTTATTAAGAAAAATAAAATGAATGCAAAATAGAAAAGTTATATATTTTGTGTGTGATTTTTCACATCTTTACATTAGTTTGTCTGTGGTGAACTAGAAATGACTTTAGATACCTTCCTGTGCTGAGATGAAAGAGGACAGGCAATCAGAGGATAGAGAAAGGAAGCATAACACTGCAAATAACTCTGTGTCAAGAAACAAATGAAGTGTCCCTTACCAGCAGTTGCTCAGTAAATATTAACTGATGACAATTAAGAAAAATGTGGTTTTGTTTTTGAGAACTCCATAACAGAATTGCATGTTTGTATATTAAGTAAATGTTAAAGCAAAATTGATACACCACAAGTTTCCATCAGGTGCTAAACACCTTTCACAGAAGGGTCAGCATCCCATTCTAAAAGGAAAAATCCTATTTAGTTTTGAAATGTGATTTTGCCACTATTTTTTTTTTTTGTTTCTTCTAATGCCACTTGAAGTGGAAACTTAAGGGTTCTTTGGAAAGTCAGTTGTGTTGGATGGTGTTTTGTTGGGGCACACGGATGAAGGAACATTACATTAAAGCAAACACAGGTGTTAAAGACTAAGACAGACTCTTGAATGAACATTTAGCCAAAACAGACACAGATGAAAGGATATTCTGCTGAAGCAAGCACATCAATGGACACATTATGAAGGATTCTTAGCTAACAACATGAATGTATTGGTCCACCTTACATTGCATAGCTGAGCTTCATTTGTCAGGATTCCATAGAGAGAAACAACACAAAACTTCTAGTGGTGTGCTACAGTTTCTTGCCACTTCTGTGGACTGGGGCTGATTGGCAGAGTGAAGACCCAAGTGCTGAGACAAGACACATGGAGGACATATGACGTTTGGAGGGTATAATTAGAACTCAGCAGACAGTGACAGAGGCTGAGCTTGGCTTGCTTAGAGAGCTAGCTGTGTAACACTTGTGCATGTGTCTTCACTGACTTTTGCTTCTCTTCACTGACTTTTGCTTCTCTGAGAGAGGCACAGCAGAAAGCTTCTCCTGGTGTTCCAGTTGGTCCCTCCTGCTCAATCAAGCTGAGGCCTAGCTATCTTTGCTAGGTCATGTAACTACTGTTGCTAACCTGACTCTAGCGAACCTGACAGTTGGTATATCCATGAAGTGTTTGCCGGTCGATCAAACTGCCAATTTTCAGACAACACAGATGGGAGTTGCTCCGAAGAACCTTTCTAAACAAGACCAATTCCCTGTATCATTTCTTTCCACTACCTCTGGATGGTGGCGGGTTAAAGGGTACTTAAAGCATTTAATAATCATCATTAAAGATAAGGTTTTAAAATTAAACTTATTACCACTAATGACACAATTATACACATTACATTTGATTACAGTTTTCTTAATGCATGTGTCAAGTTTTCTGAGAAATAGTAGCACATATAGAAGATTATAGTAAACTTCAAATCCCATGAAAATGTTCAGAAATATGAATGATGTGATCCTTAAGATAATTAGATTTTTGTTGTCATTATAATTGTGATAGAATATCAAATAAACCCAAATTAAAACTGACCAAGAATTACAACTTTCTTAAGACTGCAGTAACCAGCATAAAAGGTCTGTGTCTATGTCTGTATCAAAGTTCTGAAGATGTAAAATTGTGAGCACAAACACTTTTCCCTGGTGAAAACTCTAATGAGTATTAGAAAACATTCCCTCTTGCCTTCTTGCTTTAGCTCTGTCCTCTCCCTCCTGACCCCCCTATCTCCCCTTTTCCCCCCTTTCTCTCCATGTGCTCATGGCCAGCCTCTACTCCTCTACTCTTTTTTTCTCTCTCTGCCTTTCTCTGTTTCTACTCTCTGAATTCCCCTCCCTATGCCCTGAATAGACTCTATTAAAAAAAGAAAGAAAACATCCCAAGGGAAAATATGCAGAAAATTTAAAGTCATTTTCCAGAAAAATTATTCTCTAAATGTTGTTTATGTAGGAGCTACCACTCCAAATTAAAGGGACAATAATCAATTCAAAATACCATTCAAAAGGCAAATTAAAGAACTGCACACTATAGATTTGTGTAACAGCAATTAGAAAGAAACCAACCAATGTTAATGGAAATGTAGTTGGAGAGATTTATAGTTCAATGACTAGATTTTGACTCACTATGAACCAAAAATCTAACCTTCAATAATCTATCAACAATAATAGACAGTGGCTACCAGAATTATTCCTTAATCTTCAGGACTAGTTATTATTCACTGCAGTATCCTTAATATCTAATAGAGTTGTAGGCATACATGGGATACAAAATAATAAAAGTATTGAAGTTATAAGTTAGTCAGTGCATGCATTAATGCTGAAATAGAAAATGAATAAAGAAAATAAAAGAGAGTTAGCTATCTTGAAAACAAGATCAACAGCAAGAAACAAATCACTTGACTGTACCAAAGCAGCAATGCTATCTATAGCAACACAAAAAGAACCAGTATTTTCTCCTCCTCCTCCTCTCCTTCATCCTTTCTCACTCTCTTTCCCTTCCTTCTCTCCTTTGTAAGAGTAACTTTCATTTGTCTGACATAATTGTCATCTTGGATGCTTACTGCTGAATAAGCTCACCCTTTCTAGTTCTTTCTGAGCTCTGGCTGGCTGGCTGGTTCAACTCCGCTGTTCTAGTTCAAAACTCTCCAAGCAGATTGATTCAAACTGCCTTCTCTCAGCTCCTCATTGAATTGCTCTGCTTGAAAAATCTGCCTCTTGTCTTCCATGAGCTGAATTTCATTGAACTGCATTGAACTGAACTCAAAAGAATTCCACTGCATTGCGCAATCTCAATTGAACTGAACTCACTGAATGCCTTCCCATCCTGATTCACTTTGTGCTGCTCTTTTAAGCTTCATTCCTTTCATTCTGTCTGTTCTCATGAGAGTTAGGATTACCCTATCTCTGACTAATTCAGTCAAATCTTCCTCTGATCCATCTCTTTGCTCCTAAATTATTCATTTTCAAACATGGCTGCTTCCTACTACAAACTAACATTACCTACATGCTTTGGGATTAAAAGTGTATATTATGGTCTACTAAGGTCCTGTCTATGTTCCACTCACAGGGATTGAAGGTTTGTTTGTGTTTCAGCTGGATCAGATAGACCTAGAAGGTCTTTGAATATGATCTTTTGCCAGAGCAGCCATGTTGTTGGATTGAAATTCTTCTACACTCCCTCACTTTCTTTCCTTCTTTCTTCCTTCCTTCCTTTCTTCCTTCCTTCTTTCCTTTCTTTCTTTCTTTCCTTCCTTCCTTCCTTCCTTCCTTCCTTCCTTCCTTCCTTCCTTCCATCCTTACCTGCTGGTTTCTATTATGCCAATATGTAGCTAAGTTTGAGAATCACAAGAAAGAATTATTGTTGTAAAATTAGCAAATTAAGCACACTTTAATTTCACAGCCATAAAGTAATTTATTTTTAAGACTCTTATGCCTAAAGTTACATATTCCTAGAATAAAGATTTATGCAACTATTTTAAAGGGTATGTGACTTGTCTTTTTATTTTGATTTAATGAAATAATTAATATTCCAAACTTACTACCAATTTTCATTATTTCTTAATTTTTTCAGACATGGATAACTCCATAGTTCAAAATTTCTACCTATTTAAAAGCAGTTGCCTAAAGCATATTTTCATTTGTTAGTGGATGGATATTCTTGCTACTTTTAATAATAAAAAATTCATTTTAAGTTACAATCTCTAATAAAGTATTTCCTGGCAGAATATTTTATATCATAAGAGCATATGGGAGTTAAGAATAATTATTCAGAGAGTATCCAAAGAGCTTAAAGCACTTTGTGGAATTCATCTAATTAATATTCACACTATATCCATAAGAAGTCAGTGGGCAGTGAAATATGGATGGCTATGAAGTCAACTCCCATTCCATTCAGGGAGAGGGCAAGAATAAACCCAGCACCATAATGCAAAATTCAGAAGAAATTTGTTTCATTATTCAAGTAATGTTTTTTTCATTATTTCAAACATTCAAATACTTTAAATATATCTGTTATTTTAAAAATACAGTAAAAACTTCAGATGTCTTAGAGGTATAGAAAGACAGACAAAACATGATTTAACTTTGGTGCTTCTTAAGAACGTACTATATTTATAATGCTTTTCCTCTACACAATAAGAATGAACATTGTTAATAAATGTGGTAATTTTAAATAGGCTTAAATGTTAAAATGTGTGGCTGTGCACTTTTCCCCCAAGCAGATTGATAAGTGGACTTAATTTTAATAATGTCCTAAGAAAATTATTAAGTAAACTTGTATCTGTGGAAACATTTCTATGGAACAGAGGAGCTATGCAGATGGGATTGTCAAATAGCTCTAGAATGAAAACAGTAGAAGACTGATTTGGACAAAAACAAAACTCAATATCTTTTTGCTTATTTTAAATTACTTTAGCTAAGTTTTCCGCCTGGGATCAAGTCTTAACCTGACCTGATTTCTTTAACCTGGTCAGATTTTCTTCAGAATGAAATTAATAAAAGTATCCACAGAAGGCTTAGGCTTTCATTAAAATAGATAAAACGTACTGACTTCATAAAAGTTTCATTGGAAAACTGAAAGATATACACCAGTGCTTATATTCTACAATGCATAAACTGAGAAATCTTATTTCACTTTGAAAACAAAGTATTTATCAAATGCATGATTTGTCTCCCCACATACTCACTTCCGTTTTGACAGAAGATAGATAAATATAAGGAGAGAAGCTCTCCTTCCAATACATCTATTTGTACACTTAGGACATATTCAGTTTATCTCCTCTCTTTGATCATACAGGAGTTATTGGTTGATATTTCCTGCTGAAAGCAGAGAGCCAGCTCTGATGATTATCAGCACAACTGAAAAGAATCCTCATCTGTTCTGAGACTTTTCCAAATAGAAGCATTAAGAAACCAGCAAATTCTTTAACGTCAATATTTTAACGCTGCAATTAGGAGTAATTCTTGACATTATCCCTTTTCATTTAAAGTGGTTATTCATTTACTTCAGTGGTAGGTTCATTGCACCAAATAATGTAATGAAGTAAATAGATAGTATGCAAACATACATATGAAGATTCTATCCTGTTTTAAAATTATCCTGACTAAAATAAACTGTAACACTCGACTGCATGTTTTCGTACAACTAAAAGTAAAACATCATACAAAATTAACATATTTGAATGAAGCTTTACCTTTTGGGGTTAGCTAAACTTAAAATCTGTATAACTATTAGCCTCAATAGAGATGAAATTAAAGTGAAAACTACCTGCATTTTTTTCAAGTAAGTGACTGTTAGTTTCTCATGTGCTTTACAAGAACCATTATCATAATGTTAGCTCTAATTCTCTAAACTTTTTCAAGAAACTATTATATCCACTACACCTATATGAACATGGATTGTAGACTGGGCATTTATGAGAGCCAGAGGTGGACAATATTTTATACTTATTACAGGACAATATTTTAGACTTATTACAATGTTTACATTCAAAATACCTTAGTTGCTTACTCCATAACATAAACAATACTTTTCTAACAGTTTGGGTGATTTCTATCTGTTTATATAGGAAACAACATTTGAACCAAATGTAATGTTCTTTATGCATTTTGGTGAAACAGATCAAAGGATATTGCCAAAACATAATGCGAAATATTTGAAAATTGAAGCAGTAGGGATTAAATGTGTTAAGAATATCAATCAACTTAGGAGTGCAGATTCCTAATTGCTCTGAGTTAATATACTGCTCAGGGAAGACTCTCACAGGTCTCTCTGGGAAGGCTCCCTTCTTACCCCTACCCCACTGGTTCTTTAATGACTTTTGATTTTACCATCTGTTCCTCATGGCACAACAAAGGACCAGGAAGAACAATGACAACTTCAGTAAGCATGCCTTTGATGTTATTTTTGAAAATGTTATAGGTAAAAATCAATTCTGGATTTTACCCACTATTTATTGAGCATTTATTCATGAAGTATAAATTCATGGATATTCCAGTCTGACATGATTTCACTGTTTTTATATGACTCTAAAACAGTTGCTGACAAAACATTCTGTGATATCAATTCCCATTTTCACACTGTGCAAATGTGAAGTCTGTCATACACTTACTGCTCTGAGAATTTCTGAGAGTTAATTATGACTAAAGATTGTTAGAATGAATGATAAAGAATAAAGATTGTGATCCTAAATCTTGTAGTACAATATTGTATGCTATTTGTTTTTTGAAATAAAAATGAGATTTCTGTAAGTCTCTCTATTCTTCCTCCATTCCTTTCCTTCAATCATTTCTGATTCCTTTTTCCCTCTCTCCCTCCTTCATTCATTTGTTCTTTGCCTCCTTCCCCTGTTTTGTGTGTGCGTGTGTGCAGTAGGACTTTAAATGAGGGTTACTATTTGATAAAACTCTTGTTCGAACATTGCAATGGTCAAAGCATGACTGACCCTGCAAATCTTCAGAGAAGAATGTAAGGCAAATTTGTTTAGAGGGTCCTTCTACATTAATAAATGTTTGCTGCCATTTCCTATCTGGTACCTTTAATTCAATGTCATCACTTTGTGTTTATTCTCTATGGTGATGTTTATCACAAACAGCACAAAGGGAACAATTTATGCACTAATGGTATGTCTTTGCTCATCAGAATAAATTAGCCATAAAAGAGACTGCAAACACAATCTAATCTTTTTTTGGTGAATATTGAATACTCTATTAATAGTGCATTGAAGCACTTTAATCTTCTGAAAAGAGCGGACACCTTCATAGTTTTTCTCATTCCAGGACTAGAGAAAGGTTAATTTCACCTCATCAAGGTTATAGAAGATAATATACCATCCTTATACCTCACTGTGAAAACTTTAAAGTTAATTAAGCTTCTCAGTCTCATAGTTTACATAATGTTTCAAGTTGTTCAATTGTTGGTGGAAGCTTGTATCCTTTGATGCTACACTTTGGTCTACAGCAGCAGAGGTAGTTACTGGGTTTTTGGTTCCTTTTGTAGAGAATGAAGCTCAGGTTTTAGTTCTCTTCTTTTAGGAATAGTTACCTAATTCTCCTGAAAGTATCATCCCAAGTACCAGACATGGTACCTGAAATTAGCCTGCCATGCATTTCCTTCTTTTTACTGACAAGACATTAAATAGATAATCTCTCCTCTAAGTGACTTATGCAGATGGAATAAGAAAAGCAGATATAAATACCAGTTATTATTCTTATAGGATAATAACTGAGAGATATTTTACAAGTCACTTTTATTAGACTTGTTCTGTTATAAATCATTTATTTATTTCATTTCTCTATGTATATGGGAAGCTTTTAAGGCATCAAGCATTTCTGGTTATTTGGGAAGCTTCAAAGTTTATTGTTATAGAACTTATTCCTTTAAGTATTTTACGATCCATAGTTTCGAAATTTTACTGATTTTCAAATGTTTTGCATCCAGAATAAGTCTTAGTTTCAATTATAAGTCATCATACATATGCAGTATTTGATGTCCCAAGTCATACCTAAAGAAAAATTCTCACCTCATGAGTTTCTTTTTCATTTATCTTTGATATTGTACATCCCCAACCAGATACTGAAATTCAAGAAACATA
This sequence comes from Rhynchomys soricoides, assembly GCA_019843965.1. NCBI lineage: Eukaryota > Metazoa > Chordata > Mammalia > Rodentia > Muridae > Rhynchomys > Rhynchomys soricoides. The sequence continues at coordinate 1,859,719 of JADRCH010007474.1, forward strand.
GTTCAGTGCTATGTCTACTTGGTAAAGTGCCGGAAATATATGACTTTCAATATTCTCAGCATGTTTGAATCTACCCTTTATGATTCAGCTATTTTATTCTTCACATAACAAAATTTGAAAGTAAATTTAGCACCCCAGGAATCATGTTCACAGTTCAAAGATTCTGGCAAAGTAATTTCAAGTCATAATAGACAGTGTTAGAAATTTTGAAAAACACAGGCTCTTTAAAGCAAAGCTTTAAAAAGAAAATACCTGGTCATTTCAAATAGAGCTTTTTAATAGCTAACTATCAGATTTAATCACTTTGTTTATTATAGTCTCTTATCAAGAATAATCCTAGTGTTAGTCTTGTTATAAGTTGTTGATAACTAGAGGTGTACCATGTGTTCAGTGGAGTTATATACCTACAAGTCCATTTTAAGTTACCAATTACATATATAGAAAATGTATTTCATATAGTAACCTACCAAACATCCTACCTTACTAAAAATATATTGCATTGTATATTGGTTTCTCATTAGGTGCAAACAGCTGTGAAGTATAGGCTATAGCCTGTGTTCAGCATGGCTACTGAATAATGCCGTATGTAACACTGGCCTGAGAATAAATCAAAATTCAAAATAGGGTCCCTACTTAATAGGTGTTTTTTATATGTAAAGATTAAAAAAAAGTAAGCCAAGATCTGGGAGCCATGCTTCAGGCTTGGTTCAGAAGCTGAGGAGTGGATCACTTTCTGTCCTACTATTGAGACATGTGGTACTTGCACAAATGAGCTAGGAAGCTTGGATATGGTGAAATGGTGAGACCACAACATCTGTCCAAACACCTGGAATAATTGGGACCCCACAGATCCAGGGACGCAGGAACCCCCACCCTGCCAGTGGCATGAGTTCCTCAAGGTTTGAACCTGCACCAGGAGCAGACCTGGGGTGCTGGCTCTGTACCCACGCCTACAACACCCAAAGGAAGCATGACTCCCAGGTGCTCTGACACTCTCAGGACCATAGGATCACAGGATCTTAGAGGAAGCAGGACTCCCAGGAGATCAGGCACATCCAGAATCACTGGAGCTCTGACACACTCAAGATCACAGTTGAGGCCAAAACATCTTTCCCAACACTGACTTAACTGGGACACCTACAGGAAACAGGGAAACACAAATCCCTACCCAGAAAAAAAGTGCAGGTTCCTTCCAGCTTGCACCTGTGCTAAGAGCAGACCCAGAGCTCTGGCTCCACACACACTCCTGCAACACCCAGAGAAAGCTTGACTCCCAGGAGCTCTGACACAATAGGATCTCGGGAGCTTGGTCACACCAGGATTTCAGGATCCTAGAGGCAGCTTGACTCCAAGGAGCTCTGACATACCCAGGGTCTCAGGATAACAGGATCCCAGAATCATGGGATCACAGAGATAGTTGGATTCTGAGGATGTCTGACTCAACCAGGATCACTGGAGGGACAGGCTCCAGTCAGAGACAGCAAGGGCAGGTAGCACTAGTGACAACAAGATGGCAAAAGGCAAGCACAAGAACATAAACAACAGAAACCAAGGGTACTTTGCATCATCCGAACCCAGTTCTCCCACTACAGCAAGTCTTGGGTACTCCAATACGCTAGAAAATCAAGAAATGGATTTAAAGTCACATTTCATGATGATGATAGAGGACTTTAAGAAGGACATAAATAACTCCCTTAAGGAAATACAGGAGAACACAGGTAAACAGCTAGAAGCCTTAAAGAGGAAACACAAAATCCCTTAAAGAATTACAGGAAAACACAACCAAATAGGTGAAGGAATTGAACAAAACCATCAAGGATCTAAAAATAGAAATAAAAACAATAAAAAAAATCACAAGGGGAGACAACCCTGGAGATAAAAACCTAGGAAAGAGATCAGGAGTGATAGATGCAAGCATCACCAACAGAATGCAAGAGATAGAAGAGAGAATCTCAGGTGCAGAAAATACTATAGAAAACATTGAAACAGTCAAAAAATGAAAAATACAAAAAGTTTCTAACCCAAAACATCCAAGAAATCCAGGACACAATGAGAAGACCAAACCTAAGGATAATAGGTATAGAAGAGAGTGAAGATTCCTAACTTAAGGGGTCAGTAAATATCTTCAACAAAATTATAAAAGAAAACTTCTGGCTTTAAGAGTCTCTGGTGAGAAGTCTGGTGTAATTCTGATAGGTCTGCCTTTATATGTTACTTGACCTCTTTCCCTTACTGCTTTTAATATTATTTCTTTGTTTTGTGCATTTGGTGTTTTGATTATTATTTTATGGGAGTAATTTATTTTTCCAGTCCAGTCTCTTTAGGGTTGAATAGGCTTCTTGTATGTTCATGGGCTACCTTTCTTTATGTTAGGGAAGTTTTCTTTTATAGGTGCTGCAAAAGGGACAGGTGTAGTCAATATACTATCTATTTTGTTAAGTAAAATAGATTTTATGTTAAAATAAATCCCATGAAATAGACATTTTCAAAATTATATACAAATCAATAAAATGTGTAAAGATTTGTTTTCTACTTAATATATACTTAAAACATAAAGGACATTTGGAGACCTTTATTTACATATATAAATGCACATATGATAGTATAATATACAATCAAATTACTACATATTTATCATGTATATATAATGAAGATATGAATATCCTGTTATTAAAGGCAAATAATGCTTAAGAATATAATTTTATAAATTCACCCAGTGTTAGGAAAGGTCAATATTCTTGGAAAATGTTATAATTGAATTATGCATAATATTTTCAAGTTATAAATTTTGATATCCATTAGCTTACTTAATTTTGTCATTAATGTTACCTTTATATGAGTAAAGCTAAATAAAAGATGGATTTCTGGAATTCTATTCTATTTATTTATTTATTTATTTATTTATATTGGATATTTCATGTATTTTCATTTGAAATGTTATCCCCTTTCTTGGTTTTCCCTCCAGAACCCTCCTCTCCCTTTCTCCTCCCCTGCTTCTATGAGGATGCTTCCTCTCCCTTCCACCCACTCCTACCTCACTGCCCTGGCATTCCTCTACACTGGGGAATTGAGCCTTCATAGGACCAAGGACCTCTCCTCCTATTGATGCCCTCCAATTCCATCATATGCTACATGTGTGGCTGGAGCCATGGGTCCCTTAAGATTGCACAATTAGTTTGTTGAATAGATTTTTTTCTTAAATTTCAAGATCCTTTGCAATGAAGCAGTTACCCTTATTTACATATAGAGCTACTCCTTAGAAATATATGAGCTTAGAGGATTTTGGTTTTATACATCTTAATATATATACTATATAGATTAATCATATATGTATATAAAAGAGGCAAGTTTCATGAAATTTTGACAGAAGCAAAATATGCAAACAAATTCGAGTTTATAGTAGTAACAGCCCTTTCAACAAATTTTACGATGTTTAAGTTTCCAGAAACTTCCTTAAAGAAAATTCTCAGCCAGAATAGAGTATTGGTTACATTTTCCATAGCTACATAGTGTGTACTGTGTTTATGTATGTTTTCATGTGGTATCCTACCATCCCCAAATCAAATTATTTTTAAGAACAGTATCTCTTATAGGTTAAGGATGACCATTTCCAATTAGAGCTCTTTATTTTTCTTTCCTTTTCCTTTTAAACTAGTTTTGAGCAGTTGGTATGATATGATTGTATTGTTTTCTGATCCCAATTTTATTTCTTGCAATATTCCCATTCTGTCAAATACAGTGGGATTCAACAGAAAGAGTGTTCCAAATCTTTAATCATTATGAAAAACAGAGTACCTTGACCTTGTATTTTAAAGTAAAATGGAGTGGCATTATAAAAATTAAATTGGTTCTTGCTCATTTCCATAATATCCTCTAAAAAGCCTTGCCTTGCCTAGAGTGGATGTCCTATTTCTTTATCTTTCTTGATGACCTCTCATGCCTGCAAGTCAGCTCGTTTTTCTTTGCTGAAGACTGCACCCCACTGCTGCATGCACTCTAAAAGTTCCATTAAAATCTAGGGCATCATCACTCATTCTTATCTGCAGCAGGCTGCTGAACAGTGCCATACCAGCAACTGCATGCAAACTAGTCTCAAAGGACAATATTAGTTATACACACTGTCATCCCATAAGGAAAAGAATTCCTCCTGGATCCTACCTTATCTCACAGAGCCCATCTAGCCTTTCTAACATAGCTACTAGAGTCAGTACTATGAACTGGTCTCTTGCAACAGTAAGCATTACTTAAAAAACAATTTACCAGCAAGAAATTAGGTTTTTTATAGGACACCCTTTATTAAACTCGGTGTGATATGAGCTAGCATCCTGAATTTTGCCTTGCACCCACCGAGACCACATAGGCCAAAAGCAGTTTCATTTTAAATACTGTCCTATAAAAAAATATGTGTTCTCCCTCTGGTCTTGATGAATTATTTCTTGGGATGGATATGTTATTAGGATAAGTAGGATTTAGTATAAAACAATAGGCTAGGATTTAGCAGTGCTCCTAGAGTCAAAAACTGTGAGGAAAATATTGGTAACCAAAATCCAGTGAGACATTAGTAGCAGTGATGTTTGATGTCTGGAGACATCAGAGGAGAAATACAGAAATGAGAAGATTAATATAAAAGCTGGCTATAAAGATGAAAACTAAGGAATAATAGTATCTCTTATGCTTTGATATTATCTAACACTATTTCCATAATTCATATAATACATTTTCCCCCAGAGAAAAAATTTAAAAGAGAGAAATAATAATGTCAAATATTATTATTTTCATACTGTTACTAATTTTTCCATGTTGGACTGTAAATAATGCTCACTGCCCACTGTTTAGTATTAAACAAAGTCTTGTAAATAGTATTAAAATATTTAGCAATCTTTACTATTCTTTGCTATTTAAACTCATTGGTGAGTGTTCCAAAATCAGAAATGTTCTGATCGACTTTTTTTGAAAATTTTAATTAACCAAGCAGTCACACAGACATCAGATGAGGTACTAAAGATCTAGAGGTTAGCATTTTTCTCATTTTTTTGTTGGAAGTAGATTATTCTCTCATTCAATACACTACAACCACAATTTCCCTCCCTCCATTCCTACTAGCTCACCCCTATCTGCCCTCTTCCCCAGATCCACTCCTCCTCTGTTTCCTCTTCAGACAAGAGCAGATCTCCAAAGAGACTATAGACACACAGGACAAAACAATAAGGCAAAGCAAAAGTCCTTATATTGAGGTTGGATAAGGCAATCTAACAGGAAAGAGTCTCAAGAGCAGGCAAAAGTGTCAGAGATACACCCACTCCACTGTAAGGAGTCCCACAAAAATAGAGATTAGATTTTCAACACAAGTATCTGAATTCCTGGTAAATCCTCTAGAGATAGGGCACAATTTGAAAGATATTAGATGAAAGACAGCTTGTTACATCTTTGACATCTCCTAAATATGTACACATAAGTATAAAATCAACTTTGAAACATTTTTTTCAGGAAGACACTGTTTTTGAAATTATTTTATTTCTTTGCTATTTCCTGCTTGTATGGTAATACCAAAATAAAACCTGGACCAAATGATTTGATTATCAATATCTACTAAATAATATATTAAAAAATAAAGTGTACTTTGGAGATCAAGGAGTATGCTGTTTATGAAAATTATTTCATACACAATAGTCATATTAAGAGTAAAAGTAGCAAAATAAAAACAAATTGTCACATTTGTAGTTTTAATTCCTGAATGCTAAAGAATAAAAATAAAAATCTATAGATCTGCAGGTGGCTTTCCCATTCTAAGGTTCAGGCAACATTTAGGGAAAGGATAAAATGATTGTAATAGTTAGAGGATCAGGACATCTGTTGTCAAATAGTGTATTGTCAATACAAGAAGGATGCTATACCCATGGAACCTCAATAAGATCCCTGGTAGCTTACTAAATTCCACATGGCATGCCATATATATATATATATATATATATATATATATATATATATATATATTAGAATTTGTTAGATATATACATATATATATGTATATATTAGAATTCGTTGGAGATATACATATATATATATATATATATATATATATATATATATTTGTGTGTATAACAATTATAGATGGCATCACATTTTCAAAAAGGAATAGGTAGGATAGGAACAGTGGGAGGCATGTAACAGAGCAATGGAAATGATGTATATACAGTTCTCATGGATGAAATTCTCAAAAGAATAGCAAATACAAAATTAAAAATCTACAGAGATTTTACTATGTGGCAAATGATATATGAAAGGTAAGTGCTACCGAGGGTCAGATATTGGGGAAATCAATGAATTGGCCACAGAGTAGTAGCGATTCCATTGAACTTGAATAAAAAGAAATACATGACATCAAAATACCAGAAGAAAAAAAAGGTGGACTTCTAGAATAAAAAAAAACAAAAACAAAAACAACAACAACAAAAAAAAAACGGAGATGAAAGGATAACAGGACTTAAGGTATAATATACAATGAGCCTGGTGTATTTCGTAGGATGATTCATAAAATATTAGGATGATAGAAGATTGAAAATTGGGGAGATTAGAGAGTCATAGATGTAATAAACAGGAAACAAGAGATTTTTAGAAACAGAGAAACTGGAAATGGAAACTACTAAATATGAGAAAAGAGTTGTCTACTAAACTGCACATAATTAGAAATCAGGAGACCAAAACTGTTAAAAGAATAACTGTAAAATCAAAGGAGTTAGTGCATCTTTTGTTTGCTATTCTTGGGATCTGTTGTCTAAGCTGGTATTCAAATCTATGGGTTTTAAATATTCTCCATTTTATTCAGTACTTACATTGTAGCACAGAACTTCAGTACAACTTGTTTTGCTTGTGGAGGTGTATGAAAAAGCAGCAATGTGTGTTTAAATGCACACTGGAATCTCTGCACTTGTTCAAATTCATGGGGAAACACCCTAAAACCTTTTAATGATTGAACTGGAATATCTGTATTGACTTTATATTAAATACCAAATACCTTATGATTTTATTGAGAAAATTGACAGAAGGTAATGTTTTTATTTGATAGAGAGGGAAAAAAGAGCCTGTAGATATAAAAGGGTTAATAGAATGAAGGCAGGTTTGAAGTCTATCTTATCTTCCGCTGATAACTAATTAATTCATTTGTAGTACTGAGTTTGGAGGATATATAAAGTTCTTGTTGTTCTTTGAAAAAAAAAAGGTGCTGCACTTTCAGGATGTTATATCCATTAATAATTTCAGTAAAGTTCACACCAGGTAAGCTTCCAAGAAAAAATGACCCAAATTTACTTGGAAGGTCACAAAAATGTATTTTACTTATCTGACCACATGGTGATAAAAATAGAGAAAGTCTGTTTAAAGTTCACCACAACCCTGTAGGTAGCATGATATGATGACAATGAATTCCTGAATTTAGAAAATATGACTGATATTCTGGTGTGATAATTTCATGTACTAGTGACATGATCCTAACAAATTTAATTTCAATACATTTCCATTTTTTCATCAAAAACTGGTATAATAATTAATAATAATACCTTACCACAATGGGGACAACATTCAGTTATTTTTCAAGCTTCATTTACAGAACATCAAGCCATGTTTGACACCTAGCAGGTACTCCAAACATTTGTTATCAATTGCAGATAGTGATGAATGAATCTTGCCAAGTATTCAGTGAAATGAAGCACATGGAATTGAAGATGATGGAATATTGAACCTGTCTTAGGCAGTACCCACCTGTCATATCTATTATAACTAACTGAGTGATTTCAATAAATAAAAAGTGTTCACTCACTGCTCAGGATCTCACATGGAGAACTTGAAATAGGCAACATTTATGCCACAGAACTTTGAAAATGCTACACATCAGGCAGGCCCACTATGTCTCTCAAATGTTTCTTGTTAAACACTATCTGGCAAACCAGTTTTCTTATTATCGTTATTAGTATCTTCAGCAGCAGCTGAAGCAGCATTTTGAGCATGGACACTACTACTATGACAGACAAGGTAAGCTTTCTGTCACTCCTAGTCCTTAGATATTGTTATAAACCCTTGCTTTATTGTTTCTGCTTAATTCCTCCATGGGTTTAGCTCAATTACACAAGAAGATTTGCTGTCAATCAAATAATACCAGTTTTCCTTATTACTTTACAACGACCACATGGCCTAAAAATTCTTGCCTTGCAGAAAGGCTTCCCGTCCACTAGCTAATTCACTATCAGGTTCGTTATCTGTGAAAACAACTCTTAGACTCCCATAAATTATACTTGGGTGGCTTTTTAGGGTGCTCGGGTATCACTGAGTTATCATCAAGATAATATTACCAGAGGTATGATAATAATTGATTGCTTATGTGTACTCCTTCAGAAGGAGTTCTCTGAAGCACAATTGATACTTCAATTCTCTGCACCTTATTCCTACAGGAGCTAGGTGATGAATGATTGTTCTTCAAACAACTGCAAAATAATTCAATCTGGTTTTGTGAATCTTGGCAATGCAAGAAATTAAGTGGATTATTAGTCCAAGGAATGTAGTCAAGACAGCACAATCACTCTTATAGATGTATTCATTGCTTGGCATAAATTTCTGAATGTTAGTAGGGGAAATCCATTATACCAGTCTTTACAGTGAGCCCTAATGCTGCTGGCAGAGTCACAGACATTTACAATGAAGATCATTGGTTGAACACAGACAGTTGATAACTGTGACAAACTAAGTCAATATTAATTCTTGCCTGATAATTGTGTTATGACTACAAAGCAGTGACATTTGGAATCCTTTCTGTCTCATTTAAATCTCTTAGTCATAGGCACGAGACTTATAGGCCCAGATAATGCAGCTTACTGAGGCAATATTTATTTTGCTCTTACGTGTGTGAAGCAATTCAAAAGAAACTGTACTATTACTACTTTTCACTCTTGTCTCACACTGCTTAGATGTTGCACCAGTCACTATTTCCATTAATATCTGTTTCATGTTGTACAAATCACACTCCCTGAGAAAATAGCACTCATAAGGAACTGAATCACAAGAAACATAAAACCCAAGGTTCTGTCCTGTCCTTTTTGAAAAGAGTGATATCTAGCTGTGGCTAAATGTCCTCTGATATTTTAATTTTCTAACTATGTGCTAGACATAGCTCCCTTCCAATGCTACAGTTCTAAATAAAAAGCCTTTAGTTGATTCTAGCACCATCTGTGTATCTTGCAGTTCAGAAAACTGATAACCTAGTGCTTAAACTCCCAGCTACCTATGTAGGGATAGCCTCCTGCAAATGGTAATATCTTGATTGATTTTAGTTGATTATGTCTCTTTTTATGTTTCAGGTCTCTCATACCTATGTAATTGTCTGTCGAATGCAGTTTCTTAGAATTGCTGAAAGTGATTTATATTATTATTTTGACAAGGTACTGCTGTAAGAGTTGATAATAAAATGAAATATCCTAATTATCTTTGCCTTCCTATTTTACATGTCTCTTTTTATCTAATTTGTCTTGAAGTACCAGGCACTCTGTTTACACTGTCCCTTTATTCTTGATTTCCTTTTCTCCAACGCTAATGTGATGCCTGAAGCATCACAATATACTTCTGCCTTCAGCCTCTTTCTCTCTCTCTCTTTTTTTTTTTTTAAACTAAGAACAGCATGCATAAAGCCCACTTCAGTTAGTTTGGGTAGAGAAATGAAAAGGATTATTATGGTTTGGGGCTTAACAATCAAATAATGTATGAAATATCAATAAATAGGAATGCTTCATTAGGCCAAGACTGCTGTTTTGTCTGGTTTTGCAGTTCTGGACATCACACACTGAGCCTTGCTCTTGCTAATCAAGTACTCTACTACTGAGCCCCAAATTGCAAATCCATGCTTCCATAGGGACAACATAATGGGCCTTACCTTTAGAAATATAATGGTCATTAAATATAAAATTCCAATTAATATGCTTTTGGTAGCAATAGAAGGCCCAATAAAAGATTACACAGAATGAAAAAAATAAAGTTCAACATAAAATTATTCTAAGTAAACCATAACCCACAGTCACCTGTATTCCAAGCAGGTAGGTATTATAAATTGAATGAATTTCCTCCTGTTATTTTTGTTATTCGTGTTCATAAATACTTATAATATCTCTCTTTATGTAAAATACTGTTATCTCTTCCCAAACCACAGCCTGATCTTATTGATACTTCTTTGTGTGTGTTCAAATATCTCTTTATTCCTGTAATCTTCCTTAATGTATTCAGGAGAAAATCAACCTTTCTTTCTGTAAACTTAAATTACATACCAATTATACATTCTAGGATATTTATTTGAATTAATTCTATATTGAATATATATATATATATATATATATATATATATATATATATATATATTAGTTGTAAGCATTAACCATCTTTAATGAAACTCATATTGCCTAGCCAATTCTTTATTCATAGTTGGTTGGCAGTAAATATTCATTATATACATGACTGATGAGTTTTTGGAAAATATCACTATTGTAACTGTTGTCTCAATCTCATCCACTTATTCTGGTCCTAATATCTACAAAATACAGAAAAGATAAGGCATTGTTTATGTTTATATTAGGATAATAGAAAGATAAACAGTGATAAGAGGACTATGTTATTATATTTATATGGCTAAGAATATTCAACTGAAAATAAAATAACCAGGGGAAAATATGTTTCTAAAGAGATAGGCATGGAATTTTAAATAATCAAAAGAAAAGGAATAAGTTTGTTTCTCAGTGAGTATTTATGCAAACATATATATACTCTTATCACAATTGTCTAATTTGAATACACTTGGTTTCTGAAATATAATTTAAGAAATCATTTACAAGTTCCATTTAATCTATATGGAAATCATAGTGCATATAATTCTTCCATTTTTGAAAGTGCTTCCTAATGAAAATTCTGATCTTTGCAGAACACTTCAATAGTATTACAACAAGCAGTTAAATAGAAAATTTCCATTCATATTTAACTGAGAAACGTCTATGTATCTCTCAGGGTATTATACCACTATAGAGTTTTTATAAAAATGAGGCCCAAACTATGAAAGGAAGCCCATGTCCTATAATATGTGGACAGTCAGTAACCAGAAGCTAGAGAGCCAGAGATCTAGGATAGAACTGAACACTACAGGGGGAAAAAAGTCAATGAAATAATTCCTAATGATACTCTGCTATACTCATAGATTGTGTAGTTGTCATCAGAGAGGCTTTCTCTGCCAGATAGTGCAACAAGATGTAAAGACCCAAAGACAAATATTAGGCAGAGTCCAAATTGGAGGTCTCCATTTGGTCCCTCTGTCAGATATTTGGGAGCCCTGTGGCAGATTGGGAGGAAAGACTGTAGAACTCAGATAAAAAATACCAGGAGAACCTGGCCAACTGAATCTACTAAGCAGGGCACTCATGGGCTAACAGAAACTGAAAAACAGTTGGGATTTTGATGAAAATTACATAAAGTATCACCTTATTTTCAATTGGAATATTCATAGGGTACTTTAAAAAATAACAATAGGGATTGGTTTAAATACTTTATGTAATATATATTTCTTTATGTGACATAGATTTTGAATACTTTAACCTCATAGAGATAATTCAACCTATCTGGGAATTTAAAATTGACTCATATTTTCTACAAGTCCAGAGATATAACTCATGGCAAATATGATCTTCTTAGTATACAATAACATGGTGGGTTTATTTGGATCCAAGAACTGTGCCTCCTTCAGGTGCTACATATTATGAAGTAGGGAGGTTTTAATTGATGAACTATTTTCTTATCCACTAAATCAGGACAGGACATTTACTTCCAACTGCTAATGTGATTATTAAAAGCAAGTCAAAAGCTCTTTTCAAAAGCTTCTTTTACTATCATTAGTAAAACATGTGGAAACTTGTGTAATCTCTACAGCATCTACAGTACTGAGATTCCAGCCATAAATACAGATTTAATAGACAATCCAACAAAGAATCTTAATATTGAACAACAGGTCAGTCACTTCCTATGTTAGAAAAATGTGAAAATCCCTCAGCTCTTAAGGAATTTAGATTATAACCACAATCACAATCACAATACACTGAAACAAGCAATAGCCTTTAAATGTACTTCATGGATTGCTTCATGAGATACCAGGCTATTTATTACAAGGATATAGAGATGGAGATAATGGCAATTTACAAAGCTGAAATGAGTGAAAAGTTTCAGAAAGGAAGACAAATTTGAGCTTGTTCTTATGGTGGTCTTTCTCATCTTCATTGCTCATTCAAATTATCCTCAGAGGCTTTAAAACCTTGCCCAAACCCTAGTGTCACCTGAGAACACTGGTTTATTATTGGGCCTCCAAGAAATGTCCATTGGTTAGTCAACATTGAACATCACTGTGAGAATATCTCTAATGATGAAGGGAGGGTCAGTTTTAGGGGAAGGGATCTTCTGACAATATTAAAATCAGGGTAACATGCATTTCTCATATGAAGGACAATCAAAAGTACACGGAGCTAGGAGAAAAGGTTTGGGAATCCTCAAATGTTACAAAGTTTGGTTTTTGCTGGAACAGATTGTAAATACAAAAACTCTTAAGCCCACTTAATTAAAACATTTCAAACAAATTACTAGTATATTATTACCAACATACATAGATAAAACCTGAAAAGACAGTTTAGGAGATGAATTCAAAGCACATATGGAAATACCTCAGCATGTTTTCTTTTTGTGTAAATGAGAGCAAATATGACTCTTGTGATTTTCCTAAGGTACATAAACTATTATATACCTTATTACCTTTAATTCCACAAGAGCTCTGAACTATTTTTCAACACTGGGGTCTCTGAAGGAACATTTTGAAGTATCGATTATTTCTCTTATGCCTTTATAGGTTTGGATGAATTCATTTGGTGTTTCATCAGGATCTTGAATGTTCAATAGGTATTCAAATATAAAATCAAACTTAGGAAAAAAGGTTTAGTCAATGCTTCTCCAGTGTTGTCACGAATAAAAAATTATCAGTCAGAGGCAGCTAGTGATGCCCCTCCGTGACTGGTAGCAATTGCTCAACAATAGACAAGACCCCATGTTTCATCTTTCATATAGGGAAGATGAAGAATAAATTGAAAATATTGTTTACTATAGTTTTATTGACATAAATTCTCAAGAATCTGATTTAGTAGGCTTGGGTGCCACCAGAAAATTTTAGTTCTAATAACTCACAGGTGATGCTGAGCATGGTATTGATTATCTGTGCTCTCAAGCTTTCATTTGTATCACATTTCCTTGAAAGCTTGGCCAAAACCTAGGTCATTAGGCTCTAACCCCAGATGTTCCCAGTTCTAAAGGATCAGACTATCTTGTTTCCAGCTGATGCAAAGACTACTTTTTCTTACACCTGGATTAAGACAACTTCTGCACAACTAAACAATCACCCATAGTTACATTAAAATGTATCTTGAATTCTCTTTGGATTTCAAGAAATCTTACAGCTTTAAACCCTTTAGCAGTTTACTGTAGTGCCCTTGAATTACAGAAACAAGTACATATGGTACAGGACATAAATATTCTCACCATCTACTTGGTTGCACAGCTGTCCTGCCCCCAGAAACCATCTGACAACATTCACCAAATTGATGGATTATGTTTTATCCCTTCTGCTCCTTACCGAATGGTTCTTTAATTTAACTAATGACTGTAATTCTCATTAGATGCTGATGATACATTATGATTTTTTTTCAAAAATACTTTTAGCAGAACATCAGTGGGTGCGTATTACTTAGGCAGATACACCCAATATTCCAGGTGGCTTGAGCAGCAGGTGCCGATGTTGTTAGTAATGATGACATAAGGAGAGAGTATGGTTGTTTTGACCACTGCAAAGATTTTGTTATTTAGTTCGGGTATTCCTTCAATTTAGATATCCATTAAATGACCTTCTGCTAAATAATCTGCAGCAATAAAATGGTACACAGAAAAATCTCCTTTGTTTTAAACAAGTGAGCCAATAGAATTCAAAGATCATGGTATCCAGCTTTGTCCTGAAAGCAACTCCATATTTCCTTTGTGTTAAAACACAAGTGCTAAGGACTTAGGTATAACTCAGCTCATCTGTGTCTCTCTAGGAATTCAAATAACTTCTAATTTGTTGAGTCCCAAAATTATTATTTCTACATGGAAGCAATTGCACAATTTTGAAAGTGATAACGTTTTTGAAAACCTGTATCTAGTGATTATTACAAACTGCAATACAGTGGCTTTTCTGGAAATGTTGATATTACCTATTGACTTATCTTAAATGTAGTTAAAATGTGTTTGCTAATTTAATGATTAAATCTTTTAAATTTTTGGTTGATCACAGTGATAGTAGGTTCACTTTACCACCTCATGATGTGTTTAAACCCAGTTGTTAGATTTGGTGGGCTGGTCATGGTAGATTAAACTCATATGCATATGACTTCATTGAACCTTAATTACTGCATCAAAGCAGCTATCTCCAATGACCATTATTTTGAGACTTTGGATTCCAAACATATACTTGAAGAAATGAAATCTAGTTTATAACAGTGTCTAGATCTTGAAGATGACTTTTAGTTAATTACTTAGTTAATTATACTTTTCATGAGACAATGTTCTGAATAAGGGAATACACCAATTTAATGAGATGAATTACCATTGAGTGTCAAATTGGTCTAGCCAAGCATCATTTTTAATGAAATAAACTTTAGGTACATGTAGGAAGAATCACTGTGAGAGATGATTAAACAAACAAGCAAGCCACCCAGCATGTAAGCAAATGGGCTGTAAACATAGTTATTAATTTAACAAAATCCACGCATTTGTGATGCTGGAATAGATGCTTATAGTATTCTGTAAACATTACACAATATGCTAGCAACTAACCACCTTTGGCTACTGATGACTTAAAATGTGACTAAATTGAATTTATTATTATTTTTATTGATTCACTTTACATCCTGCTCATTGCCCCCCCTCTAGTTCATCCTCTCCCATAATCCTTCCCTCCATCATCCCTCTCCTTTTCTCTGAGAAGGTGGGGGCCCCTGTGCATTGCCCAAAGTGTTTGTGGGGCTAGAGGCATCTTCTTCCACTGAGGCCAGAAAAGACAGTCCAGCTAGTAGAACATATCCCATGGACAGGCAACAGCTTTTGAGATAGCCATTGCTCCATTTGTTAGGGACCCACATGAAGACCAAGCTGCACATCTGCTACCTATGTATAGGGTAGCCTAGGTCCAACCTTTGTATGCTCTTTGATTGGTGGTTCAGTCTCTACGAGCCCCACAGGTCCAGGTTAGTTAACTCTGTTGGTCCTCCTGTGGAGTTCCTATCCCCTTCAGGGCCCACAATCCTTCCCTCTACTCTTCCATGAGTGTCCCCAAGCTCACTCCACTGTCTGGCTGTGGGTGTCTGCACCTGTTTGATCCTGTCTGAGTCAACTGCTGGGTGGATCCTCTCAGAGGACAGCCATTCAATTTTCCTGTCTGCAAGCATAACAGAGTATCATTGATAGTGTCAGGATTGGTGTTTGCCCATGGGATGGGTCTCAAGTTGTGCCAGTTATTGGATGGCCATTCCCTTAGTCTCTGCTCTGTTCCCTGTCCCTGCATTTCTTGGAAACATGATAAATTTTGGGTAGAAAGATTTCTGGATGTGTTAGTGTCCCTCTCACTCTTCCGTTCCCCCTTCTAAGAAGCACTGAAGCACCCACACTTTATTTTTTATATCCCAATTTCCCCCCTCCAAGGGTCCCTCCCTTTATCCCCTATCTCATTTTCCTCTGAGAGGGTGGAACTCTTCTTGGGTATGCCCCCACCTTGGCACTTCAAGTTTCAGCAGAATTACCTGCATTATTTCCCACTGAGGCCAGACAAGGCAGCCCTGTTGAGGAGTGGATTCCATAGACAGACAATAGCTATAGTGTCAGCCCCTGGTCCAGTTATTTGGGGACCCACATGGAGACTGAACTGCACATACATACAACAGAGGGTTATTATTCAAAACATATATAGAACTCAACAAGTTAGACTCCAAGAAAAACAAACAAAATGTGGTACAGAGCTAAGCAGATACTTTTCAACAGAGGAATCTTGAATGGCCAAAAAGCACTTAAAGAAATGTTCAATGAATGTCCTTAGTCTTTGAAAAATACAAATCGAAACGACCCTGACATTCCATATTATACCATTAGAATGGCTAAGATCAAAAACTCAAGAGACAGCAAATGTTGTTGCAGATGTGGAGAAAAGGAAACATTCTTCTATTGCTTACACAAACACTCTGGAAATCAATCTGGTGGCTTCTCAGAAAACTGGAAATAGTTCTATGTGAAGACTCAGCTATATTGCTCCTGGGCATATACCCAGATGATGCTCTAGCATACCACAAGGAGACGTTCTCCACTATGTTCATAGAAGCTTTATTAGTAATAGTAGAAAAGGGAAGCAATTCAGATATCCCTCAAATAAAATATGGATACAGGCAACGTTGTTTATTTACAGAATACTATTCAGTCATTAAATAGAATACTATTCAGTCTTTAAAAACAAGGATATCGTTAAGTTTGCAGGTAAATGGACAAATCTAGAAAATAACATCCCGATTGAGGTAACACAGACTCAAAAGGATATGCATCATATGTACTCACTGATAAGTATTATCTTTCTTATTTTGTTTCATCTTGTCCACTATAGATAAAGTCAAATTTTATATATATAACATATTATATTTCCATTGAACAATACTGGTTTAATCCATATCTATGCATTTTTATGTATTTCATAATAAATATTATAAATGTGTTTTGATTATTTAATAAAATTTAAATTCTACCATTAAGAATACAATCAACATAGCTAGTTAATTGTAACACAAAAAAGTATTAAATTATTAATATGTTCTAGGTAAGTGTTCCTCGGTACCTAGAAAAAATACTTCACTAATTAAAAGAAAGTTGTTACTAATTTACAGATATCCTAGCACATAATGTTTAACATTATTCTTTAAAAATTCAGGAACAGAGTCTGAACTTTTATAAAATTTAATATGTTTATGGAGTTTGTATATTAAATTTGAGCAGTTACTGAGAAAGGAATTAAAATTCAATAAAAGTGTGATTCAATCTATATGGATGAGAACACAAAATTTGAACATAACAGGAATATGGTTTAAAGATTTCTTTTTATAGCTAGCTCAACAGTTTGGGAAACTGAGGAATGCTAATATTAAGAATTATCTTTCTTTTGTGCAACTTGTTCTCTCCATATAGTTTACATAATAGTAAGATGATGTAATTTAGTTTTTAACATAAATATAAGAATTAAGTAAATAAGATATGATTATTTAAGATCCTCTGTGTTTTCACAATTTTCCTATAATCTGGATTCCATCTATAAGTTGTAGAATTTTTTTTAATAGAAAAGAGAAATTAACCTTCCTGTTTCCATCTGTGGTGGGAGACCTCTGCCTGCGCTACCATGGCTCCATAGCCAAATAGCGCTGGGAGAAAGCTAGCCTCCCAGGAGGGTGGGCAAACCTGTCTGCTCAGAGGGACCCACCTGGAATACCCAGGTCACAGAGAATGATGAGTGGTCTTCTGGTTTCTTTCAGAGCGGATCCTGTGACACAGGGTTCCATACCCAAATAGTGCCAGGAGAGAGCTGGTATTCCAGGAGTGCCAACAAACCTTCAAGCACAGACAAGACCACCACTTCTTTTCAAATTCACTGGATCAAGAGGGACCCTTGCAGAGCCATCAAGACACAGGAAACAAGGGACAGCTGGGGACTAGATCCTTCTGTTTTCTGTCTATACCCCGGAACTGACCCTGTACCACAGCTCTCTAAACCCAAATTCCTCTGAGAGAACTGGTCTTCATGGAGTATTGACACCTAAGCTTGCAGGAAAGACAAGCCACAGTCAGAGAAAGTAAGACCAGCTAACACCAGAGATAACCAGATGGCGAAAGGCAAGGGCAAGCACATAAGTAACAGAAACCAAGGCTACTTAGCATCATCAGAACCCAGCTCTCCCACCACAGTAAGCCCTGGATACTCCAACACACCAGAAAAGCAAGACTCAGACTTAAAATCACATCTCATGATGATGATAGAAGATTTTAAGAAGGAAATAAATAACTACCTTAAAAAAATACAAAAGAACACAGGTGAACAACTAGAAGCCCTTAAAGAGGAAACACAAAAATACCTTAAAAAATTACAGGAAACACAATTAAATGGGCGTAATTACAGGAAAACACAATCAAATAGACAAAGGAAATGAACAAAACCATCCAGGAACTAAAAATAGAAATAGAAACAATAAACATATATATTGATATATTGAACCCTTAAAAATATATGTAATTATTAAATAGAGAAATTCAATTTTCCACATCTATACTATGGCTTTTGAAATTTAAATACAAATTAATAAAAAATAAAAAAGTGGTTTATTAATATATCTGACTATAACCATGCATGGCTAGTGGCTATCACCTAAAATTCGTCTGGACTGTGCTTTTTAGAACATTTCACTGGGTAGCAAAATATGCCATTTATATTAATTGTGTAGGACCTTACTTCTAAGTTGGAGTGAAGTACTACATGAGTTTGATAACATCTTTCCTTTCTTTATGCACTATAGCTAATAAAACAACTTAAATTATCTGAAGAAAATTTAATATTAATTTATCCTTTTAAATTATCTACAATATGACTTACATGTGACAAGTGTGGCAGGAGAGAAAAAAAATGTGGTCTGAGTTTGTAGCTTCATGACCTTGAACAAGCCAGGCAGTTACAGGATGTCCCTCAGGGAGCCCAGGTAACAAGAATAATGAGTTGTAGGCCTAACTAGTATGCATAAAGATCAAGTGAGGACATGAATACAAAAGCCCTTTATAAATTCTGAACCTTTAAACAAAAGCTAGTTATCATTATAATCATTTTTTACATTTTCACTTAGACAAATGTAAATGAAGTGTATAATTTCTATAGAAATACTCTAGACATTCTGAAGAAAATGTCATAGATAAGGCATGGGGCTTATCCAGGGCTACCCATGAGGTAAAAATCATATCTAAGTAATGTACTCATTTGGGAATTATTAGATAATCTATACTTTATAATTCTGATAAATATTTTAACTGTTTGAAAATTCATGTCTCATCTCCATTTCACCAAATGAAGGGCATTTATTTTGAATTTAGCTTTGGAGATAATAAGTTTAGAGCTGCCACTTAAAAACATATTAAAACTTTGGGACGTTTTACAACATGCTAATTTAATGCTTTATTAGCTTACTTCATTTAAGGTTACACAGAACTAAAATGATCTTTGTGAAGTGTTGATCTAATCTCACTCCACAATGGGACTTAATTTCTTCCTAGAAGGCAAGCAGATATTTAAATGTGGAAATTAAAAGAAACAAATAAACTATTATATGTCAGTAGTGTTAAACCTTGAAGACAAAACACAGTATAACTATAGAATTGGAAATTAATGTAATTCAGCTTCCCAAGGCTTTAATATGACTTCAAACCAGAATGTTACTCATTACAGATGAACTTAAATGGAATGTAGAAATTGACTATATTCCTTTTAAATGTATTTACTTCTCTTTCCATTATTAGGCATGTAAGTATTTCTCTTAGTGGAAGCACTTTTCTATCCATTTGTGTATTACCTATGTTAATGGAAAACTGCTATAAGACAAAGATTCCACAATTTTAGTTATTTGCTGTCTATGTATCCCTTCTACACAGCACTCCATGAATCTTAAATCCTCCTGTGTTGGCTTCATCTCCTAGTGCTTCAAATTCCCCGAGTGATCCAATTAAGAAAAAGGATGGAAATCACATTCTGGCAACATACCTACTACTCACATTTCACTAGTGAGAATCAATGACATTAGCAATAATATATTAACAAATGCTGAGGCAATAATCAAACTCCATGAGACACTGTGCATACAAACTGTTTACTTACCCAATTCTGGTGGCTCAACTATTCTAGGAAAAATACTAAACATGTAGAGCTAGTGTGATGCCCAAGCACTCTCCCAACTCACCCTTTGGCTTTCAACCTTTTATTGCCACACATGTAATTAATAAAGGTTTTAGGAACTTTCAAAAAAGAGAATTAAAGGCATTGTTCTTATTCTATGCAGAATGAAGCTAGGAAATGCAGTTGATAGATAAGTTGAGGATCTTAACAGCAGCATACTATTAAAAGGTGGTAACTGATTTTGATGGACAGCTAGTGATCTCTGATATATAATGAATTTTGAAAGGAAAATGAGTTGTAGGTTAAATATTATGAGTCTCCCCTTGTTCTTTCTACTGTCCTTTGGCATTTTCTAAAATTCTTTTGTGACACCATACATCCCTCAGAACCACTCTCTACCAGGAGCCCCAGTTGGCATACTAGGCTAGGACTCAGTCACATGAATGTCAGCCCAGACTACTATACTTAGCACAACTATCAATGGCAACGAACAAAAACACTCCATGAAAAAAACAAATTTATTATTTATTTTTGTTCCTCAATCCATATCTAGAGAAGTCACTAGAAGGAAAACATCAGTCTGAAAAGAAGTTTAATTAACTACTGCAAAGAGGACACAAGGAATAAATAACCACAGAATTTTACATCAAAAGTGGGAGGAGATGCCATACCAAAAATTAATAAACATAGACTGTAGTAGAAAATAAATTATTGAAAAATAGCTCATGTAAATTTAGATGCAAAATGTCTCAAAGAAATGATGGGAGAGAAAGTGGGAAATAGGCTGGAACTCATTGGCACAAGAAAGTACTTTCAGAATAGCATACCAGATATTAGTACTCGAGGCTGAGATTCAGGCTAGTGAACTGAAGAGTGAGAGTTATAAATCAAAAGTATTGAAAATACAAATAAAGAAGCACTATGAAAAACCAAACAACTCCCTTTAACTATAAGAAATGCTTACAGTAGATACATACCTTCACTTATTTAGTTAGTTGTTATTTTGTTATATGTATTTTGTATTCTTTAGATAGGGTCTTCTATATTGACCAAGCTGACATGGAACATCATGAACCTCATATCTTTACCTCCTAGGTGCAGTTATCACTGTTATACTTCATACTGTTATACATCATACTTGACTATATCTGACATTCTAATGAAACAACTACCCACACTCATTAGAAAAGTGAGAGTTTCCTTGGATTCCATATAACTTTCTTCATCTCTTCCAATTCTTTGTTTAGTACTAAGATAGATGATAGATAGATAGATAGATAGATAGATAGAATCACCAAATTCTTTGTTGATAGCTCTGCTTCATTGGCGACATTTGTGAAATCTAATGTGGGAATTATTTATTCCACATAACATTTACTGAGCTCTTAATATAGATCAGAGACTATGGAAAAATAGAGAAGTAGTAGGGGTCGGTTATAAATTGTTCTGTGTGAACCTGAAGTAAGAACACCTGAGGGAGATTTGGAGCGCAAGAAATCTCTGTTAACTCAGAATCATTATTTTCTGCCTGTGTGTTCATGGGAATATTGTTCACCCCTATTTTTAACTGCCTTATTCATAACTTAAGGATTAAAGCATCTTGTAGCATGTTTGTTTATAAGATTTTAATGAAATGGTGCAGTGTAAATCAATAGAAATAGTAGCTAAAGTTTACTGAGTACTTGTATGATTTTATTACCGTGCTTTGAATTTCATAACAGGCCTGCAGCTTAGCTTTGATTCTGAAGGTAGAGGACTCAAATAGTGACAATGTTTACTAATGTGGAGGTAAAATTTAAGTTGGGTACTTGTCTTGCAGAACCTGCATTTGCATTTACCTGGTTTCCTTGTCTATACTGCTCTTCTTTGCATTACACAGAGCCTACCATAAAGGGGGCAGGTGTGAGAATGAGGATCTCTAAGTTGTTCAAAACATAACAGAACACAAAATAATGCTTAAATATTAAATCTACAATTAAAACAGAGTTTCCCTGGTCTTCTGTGATTCCTATCTTAGGGGTTACTATCGCTTTGATGACCAAAGTGACCCAGGGAGGAAAGGAGACATGCTCAGATTGTTTACACTGCACTCAACAGTCTTATATTCTAATCTCCTAGAGAACAGCTCAGTGAGCTCTTATTTAATCCTCAATGAATTTTCTAACCCCAAATTCCAAAGACCTTCCATAATGTTTGAAAAAGTCTTTTAAAAACATAGGATGTATCTATGTTATGTATCTGTTACATATAATCTATATGTGTGCATGTTTGCATAATTATATAAAATACAATTAATTTTATATATTAATATATTAATTTAAAAGAACTTAATTCCAGTTAAAGGTTGTAAGGTTATCAAATATAAAATTCAGGAGCAGGTATAGGTTACCTCCTTTTGAGTTGTTGGGGAGAAGTGTCATGTAGACTCCCCAAATAATACAGACTATTGAAAACACACCACATATTTTGGTCACAGCACATGGAGAAATCAAGGTGGCACTGACCAGGAAGCCTTATTTGTCTTGGCTTGCAATCTTAGTATGAGGAAACACTATGTAAACTGTTGGTGGAAAAGAGTCATTAATTATTTTAAACAGCAGTGAATCTAGTGAACTACAATAATGATCAACATAGAATGTTATATCACTAAGTTCAATAGTGGCACAAATATATAGGTGACCAACTGCTTTCCAATTGAATTTAGAGGCCAGCCTCATAAGAGAAAAATACATGCATAATATTTTAAATCTGGCTAAGAATTCATAGTTGTGAGGTAGGCATGGTGGTACATGCTTTTAATCTCAAGAAGAGGCAGACAAATATCTGTGAGTTTGAGGCCAGCTTAGGTCTACATATTGAGTTCCAAGATAGCCAAGGTTATGTAGAGTCACCCTGTCTATAAACAAATGAATAAGTAAATAAATGCATAAAAATTTAAAAATAAAAGACAAAGAATTTAATGAAGATAAAATAGAACAGCAAATGAAAGGAAAGCAAAAAAAAAAAAAATCCACAGTGGAGGATCTTACACGCCCAGAGTCACACTACTATTATTATTCTACAAAGTCACAATATATCCAAGGGTTTTCTAAATTTGGATCTCAATAATTGTATATTATTACAGGCCTCATTGGAGATGTTTCTTTGCATGGTGGACAGTATTTAAAGAATAAATTCACAACTGGACAAGGTGCAGAGAATAAGGGTTAATGGAGTACTACTCAGGCAAAAATGGTACGAATGGTACATCAACATAACATGTTCAGGAAACATAGTGCCAGAAGAAGTAGAAAAAATGTAAAGGCCAGTTGTCAAAGAAGACCAGAACTAAACTGTATCCTCTGAATGTAACAGAATGACTGAACTCACATACTCATAGCCACAGTGAGTCCCTACACAAAACTTAAATAAGATCAAGACAGTTGCAGTTTCTATCTGTAGCTGGGCAGCTGATCCTGTACCACAGGACTCTATACCCAAATAGTGCCAGAAAAGAGCTAGCCCTCCAGGAGTGTGAACAGGCCTGTAAGCTGGGGGGTAAGAACAGCACTTCTGTTCAGAGGGACCCTGTCAGAACCCTCAGGGCAAAGGGACCAAGGAGCAGCCAGGGACAGGAGTCTTTAGGTTTCTGTCTGCTGTAGGGGACCTAAGCTTGTGCCATAGGGATCCATACCCAAATAGTGCCAGGAGAGAGCTAGCCTCCAAGGAGTGTGGACAAGCTTATGTGCAAGGAGTAAGACCAGCAAATCTGCTTTGAGGGACCTGCCCAGAACACTCTGGACAAAGGGATTGAGGGAGTGGCCTTCCTGTTTTCATCTACAGCCAGGGAGCTGATCATGTACCATAGGGCTCCATACCAAAATAGCACCAGGAGAGAGCTAGCCTCCCAGGAGTGTGGACAAGCCTGTGAGCAGAGGTAAGACCAGCACTTCTGCTCAGAGGAACCCTCCTGGAAACCTCAGGACAAAGGGACCAAGGACCAGCCTGAGACAGGAGCCTTCCAGTTTCCATCTGAAGTGAGGGACCTGAGCCTGTGAGTGGAGGTAAGGTGAGCACCACTGCTCAGCGGGACCCTCCTGGAACCCAGAGGATCCAGGGACTGAGGAGTGGTCTTCCAGTTTCCGTTTTGTGGCCTGAGAGCTGATCCTGTGACACAGGGCTCCATACTCAAATAGAGCAAGGAGAGAGCTGGTTTCCCAGGAGTGCCAAAACACCTTTGAGCTCAGGCAAGAACACCACTTCTGTTCAAATTCCTGTCCCAAGAGGGACTTTAGCAGAGCCATCAGGAAACAGGAACCAAGGAACAGCTGGGGACAAGATCCTTCTGGTTTCTCTCAGCACCACAGAGCTGACCCTGTACCACAGCTCTCTAAATCCAAATTCCTCTCAGAGAGAGCTGGTCTCCAAGGAGTACTGACACAGAGGCTTGCAGGAGAGAAAAGCCACAGTCAGAGAGAGCAAGACCAGCTAACAACAGAGATAACCAGATGGTGAAAGTCAAGGGCAAGAACATAAGCAACAGAAACCAAGGTTCCTTGGAAACATCAGACCTCAGTTCTCCAACCACAGTGAGCCCTGGATACCCCAACACACCAGAAAAGCAATACTCAGATTTAAAATCACATCTCATGATGATGATAGAAGACTTTAAGGACATAAATAACTCTCATAAAGAAATACAAGAGAACACAGATAAACAAGTAGAAGCACTTAAAGAGGAAACACAAAAATCCCATGAAGAATTACAGAAGGTCCTTGATCCACTCTACATGTAGACTTCCAGTTGAACTAGCTCAAAAGTTCAAAATACCTAAGTGTCACTTCGCAGCAACAGTAGGGCTGAGAGTGAGGTCCCAGATGGAAGACTTGGAGAAAAGGCTGAAGGAGCTGAGGAGTTTGCATCCCCAGGGAGGCAGAAACAATGGCAACTGGCCTGACCCCTCGATACTCCTGGAGACTGATCCACCAACCAACGAATACACATGGAGAGACCCACGGTGCTGGCCACATGTGCAGCAGAGGAGGATCTTGTTAGCCATCAAGGGGAGGAGAGGCCCTTGGGCCTGAGGGTGTTAGATCCCCCAGTATAGGAGAATGCCAAGGAGGGAAGATGAGAGTGGGTGGGTAGGTGGGTGGGGAAATACCCCCATAGTGGCAGGAGGAGGGGGGAGGAAATGGGGAGGTTCAAAAGGGGAGATCTGGAAAAGGGGAAACATTTGAAATGTAAATAAAGTATGAAAAATAAATAAATAAATAAATAAAAAGAATTACAGGAAAACACAATCAAACAGGTGAAGAAAATGAACAAAACCATCCAGGATCTAAAAATGGAATTAGAAACAACAAAGAAATAACAAAGGGAGATGACCCTGGAGATAGAAAATCTAGGAAAGAGACTAGGAGTCATAGATGCAAGCATCATCAACAGAATACAAAAGTTAGAAGAGAGAATCTCAGGTGCGGAAGACACCATTTAAAACATTGGCACAACAGTCAAAGAAAAGGCAAAATGCAAAAAGCTCCTAACCCAAAACATCCAGGATATCCAGGACACAATGAGAACACCAAACCAAAGTATAATAGGTATAGAAGAGAGTGAAGATATTCAACTTAAAGGGCCACAAAATATCTTCAGCAAAATTATAGAAGAAAACTTCCCTAACCTAAGAAAAACGATGAACATCAACATTCAAGAAGCATACAGAACTCCGAATAGTTTGAACCAGAAAAGAAGTTCCTCCCATCACATTATAGTCAAAACACCAAATGCACAAAACAAGGAAAAAATATTAAAAGCAGTAAGAGGAAAAAGGTCAAGTAACATATAAAGGCAGACCTATCAGAATTACACCAGACTGCTCACCATAGACTATGAAAGCTAGAAGATACTGGACAGATCTCATACAGATTCTAAAAGAACACAATTGCCAGCCCAGGCTTATATACCCAGCAAAACTCTCAATTACCATAGATGGTGAAACCAAGGTATTCCATGACAAAAACAAATTTACACAGTATCTTTCCACAAACCCAGATCTACAAAGGATAATAGATGGAAAACACCAAAACAAGGAGGGAAACTACACCCTACAAAAAGCAAGAAAGTAATCTTCTTTCAACAATCCCAAAAGAAGAAATCCACACAAACATAAAAACAACATAGAAAATAACAAGAAGAAACAATCACTTTTCCTTACTATCTCTTAACATCAATGGAGTCAATTCCCCAATAAAAAGACATAGACTAACTCATTGGATACATAAACAGGACCCAGCATTTTGCTGATACAAGAAATGTACCTCAGTGTCAAAGACAAACACTACCTCAGAGTAAAGGGTGGGAAAACAATTTTCCAAGCAAATGGCTCCCAGAAATATGCTGGACTAGCCATTCTAATATCGAATAAAATTGACTTTCAACTAAAAGTCATCAAAAAAGATGAGGAAGGACACTTCATACTTATCAAAGGAAAAATCTACCAAGAAGAACTCTCACTTCTGAACATCTATGCCCTGAATGCAAGGGCACCCACATTCGTAAAAGAAACTTCACTAAAGCTCAAAGCACACATTGCACCTCACACAATAATAGTGGGAGACTTCATCACCTCACTCTCATCAATGGACAGATCTTGGAAACAGAAACTAAATAGAGACACATGAAACTAACAGATGCTATGAACCAAATGGATTTAACATATATGCATAGAACATTTCGTCCTAAATCAAAAGAATATACCTTCTTCTTAGCACCTCATGGTACCTTCTCCAAAATTGACCATATAATTGGTCACAAAACAGACCTCAACAGATATATAAAGATTGAAATAATCCCATGCCTCCTACCAGATCACTACAGATTAAGGTTGGTTTTCAATAGCAACAAAACCAACAGAAAGCCCACATACACATAGAAGCTGAACAATGCTCTACTCAATGATAACTTGGTCAAGGAAGAAATAATGAAAGAAATTAGGGACTTTCTAGAATTTAATGAAAATGAAGGTATAACATACCCAAACTTATGGGACACAATGAAAGAAGTGCTAAGAGGAAAACTCATAGCTCTGAGTGCCTACAAAAAGACATGAGAGAAAATACACTAGCAGCTTAACAGCACACCTGAAATCTCTAGAACAAAAAGAAGCTAATACACCCAAGAGGAGTAGACAGCAAGAAATAAACAAACTCAGAGCCGAAATCAACCAAGTAGAAACAATATCTATCTATCTATATCTATATATCTATATATCTATATATCTATATATCTATATCTATATCTATATCTATATCTATATCTATATCTATATATATATATGAATCAACAAAACCAGGAGCTGGTTCTTTGAGAAAATTAACAAGATAGATAAACCCTTAGCCTGACTAACCAGAGGGCACAGAGACATTATCCAAATTAACAAAATCAGAAATGAAAAGGGAGAACAACAGATTCTGAGGAAATTCAAAATATCATCAGATCCTACTATAAAAGCCTATACTCAACAAAATTTGAAAATCTGGATTAAATTGACTATTTTCTAGACAGATACCAAATACTAATGTTAAGTCTGGATCAGAAAAATCATCTAAACTCTCCCATAACCCCTAAAGAAATAGAAGCAGTCATTAAAAGACTCCAACCAAATAAAAGCCCAGGACCAGATGGGTTTAGTGCAGAATTCTATCAGACCTTCAAAGAAGACCTAATATCAATACTCTTCAATCTATTCCACATAATAGGCACAGAGGGAATGCTACCTAGTCCATTCTATGAAGCCACAGTTACACTGATACCAAAACCTCATAAACACCCAACAAAGAAAGAAAACTTTAGACCAATTTCCCTAATGAATATTCCAGAATGAATAAAAATTCTCAATAAAATTCTCACAAACCAAATCCAAAGATCAAGATGATCACTGACCATGATCAAGTAGGCTTCATTTCAAGGATGCAGGAATGGTTCTATACTCGGAAATCCATCAATGTAATCCACTACATAAACAAACTCAAAGAAAAATAACACATGGTCTTTTCATTAAATGCTGAAAAAAACATTTGATAAAATTCAACATCCCTTCATGAAAAGTCTGGGAAAGATCAGGATTTCAAGGCCCATACCTAAACATCTTAAAAGCAATACAGAGCAAACCAGTAGCCAATATCAAACTAAATGGAGAGAACCTTGAAGCAATCCCACTAAAATCAGGGACTAGGCAAGGCTGCCCTCTCTCTCCCTTCAAGTTCTAACTAGAGCATTAGACAACAAAAGGAGGTCAAAGGGATACAAATTAGAAAGGAGGAAATCAAAATATTATTATTTGCAGTTGATATGATCATATATTTAAGTGACCCCCAAAACTCCACCAGAGAACTCCTATAGTGGATAAACAACTTCAGCAAATTGGATGGATAAAAAATTAACTCAAACAAATCAGAAGCCTTCCTATATTCAAAAGATAAGCAGGCTGAGGAAGAAATTAGAGAAACGACACCCTTCACAATTGTCACAAACAATATAAAATATCTTGGTGGGACTCTAACTAAACAAGTGAATGATGTGTATGACAAGAACCTCAAGTCTCTGAAAAAAGAAGTCGAAGAAGACCTCAGAAGATGGAAAGATCTCCCATGCTCATTGATTAGCAGGATTAATATAGTTAAAATGGACACCTTGCCAAAAGCAATCTACAGATTCAATGCAATCCCCATCAAAATTCCAAGTCAATTCTTCATAGACTTAGAAAGAGCAATTCTCAAATTGATTTGGAATAACAAAAAACAAAAACAAAAAACAAACAAACAAATAAACAAAAAACAGGATAGCAAAACTATTCTCAACAATAAAATAACTTCTGGGGGAATCAGCATCCCTAACCTTAAGCTGTACTACAGAGCAGTAGTGATAAAAACTGCATGGTATTGTTACAATGACAGGCAGGTGGATCAATGGAATAGAACTGAAGATCCAGAAATGAATCCACACACCTATGGTCATTTGATCTTTGACAAAGGTGCTAAAACCATACAGTGGAAAAAAGACAGCATTTTCAACAAATGGTGTGGTTTCATCTGGCAGTCAACATGTAGAAGAATGCAAATTCATCCATTCTTATCTCCAAGTGGAACAAGGACCTCCACATAAAAATAGATACACTGAAAGTGATAGAAGAGAAAGTGGGTGAAAGTCTCTAAAACATGGGCACAGGGGAAAAGATCCTGAACAGAATACCAATGGCTTATGCTCCAAGATCAAGAATCGACAAATGGGACCTCATGAAATTACAAAGCTTCTGTAAGGCAAATGACACTGTCAATGGGACAAAACGGCAACCAACAGATTGGGAAAAGATCTTTACCAATCCTTCATCCGATAGAGGGCTAATATCCAATATATACAACGCAGTTAAGAAGTTAGACTCCAGAGATCCAAATAACCCTATTTAAAAAATGGGGAAGAGAGCTAAACAAAGAATTCTCAACTAAGAAACTCAAAGGTCTGAGAAGCACCTAAAGAAATGTTCAACATCCTTAGTCATCCTGGAAATGTAAATCAAAAGAATCCTGAGATTCCACCTCACACCAGTCATAATGGCTAAGATCAAAATGTCAGGTGAAAGCAGATGCTGGCGAGGATGTGGAGAAAGAGGAACGCTCCTCCATTGCTGGTGGGAATGCAAGCTGGTACAACTACTCTGGAAATCAGTTTGGTGGTTCCTCAGAATATTGGACATAGTACTACCTGAGCTATACCACTCTTGGGCATATACCCAGAAGATGCTCCAACATGTAATTAGGACACATGCTCCACTATGTTCATAGCAGCCATATTTATAATAGCCAGAAGCTAGGAACAACCTAGATGTCCCTCAACAGAAGAATGAATATAGAAAATGTGGTACATTTCCACAATGGAATAATACTCAGCTATTAAAAACAATGACTTCATGAAATTTTCAAGCAAATAGATAGAACTTGAAAATATTATCATGAGTGAGGTAACTCAGTTCACAAAACAACAAACATGCTATGCACTCACTGATAAATTAATATTAGCCCAAAATTTCAGAATACCCAAGATTCAATTCACAGCAACCATTGGACTGAGCATGGGGTCCCAGATGGAGGAGTTGGAGAAGGGACTGAAGGTGCTGAGGGAGTTTGCAGCCCCATGGAGGGAGTAACAGTGTCAACTGGCCAGATCCCTTGGAGCTCTCAGAAACTGGATCACCAACCGAAGTATACACATGGAGGGACCCATGGTGCTGGCCACATATGTGGCAGAGTAGGGCCTTGCTGGACATCAGTGGGAGAAGAGGCCCTTGGGCCTGAGAGTGTTAGATGCCCCAGTGTTAGATGCCTCCCATCGTTCCTTTGGAGGCGAGACAGGAGTAGGTGGGTGTGGGGGTAACATCTTCATAGAGGCAGGGGAGGGGGAATGGGATAGAGGGTCCTGAATGGGAGACCTGGAATGGGGAAATCATTTGAAATATAAATAAATATGTAAAAAAAAAATGTGTACTAAGTGAGTATATGTATTCAGGCTGATCACATAGACCTAGAGAGTCTTTGGATGTGATCATAGCAGCCATGTTGCTAGATTAAAATTTCTGAGATAGCAACCATTGGACTGAGGTCAGGGACCACTATGGAAGAGTTGGGGGAAGTATTGTAGGAGCTGAAGAGGATGGCAAACCCATAGGAAAACAATAGTATCAACTATGATGGATTCCTGGGAGTTCCCAGAGACTTAGCTACCAACCAAAAAGCATACATGGGTTGGTCCATGGCCCCTGGCATATATGTAGCAGAGGGTAGGCCTGTCTAAAGTCAGTGGGATAGAATGAGCTGAATCCTATAAAGACTTGATGACCCATGGCAGAGGTATAGGGGGCATGAGCTGAGAGTGTGTGGGTAGGTGAGTGGGGTGGGCAGGTGGGGGTTAAGGAACACACTATCAGAAGCAACAGGGAAAAGGGATGGGATGAAGAACTCTTGGAGGGAGGACCTGGAAGGGTTGTACCATTTGGAATGTAAAAAACATGAAACAATAAATAAATAAATAAAATGTCAAAAAATCAAGACAGTCAATATTTCTGTATGCAGTGTGAAGGCAATTACTAGTCTCAATCATTAGCTGAAGAGCTATTGGTATTTTATGGCATCTGGGGTAGAGAGGGTGTATTTTCTTGAATGATTTGGTCACTATTGGGTCAAATGTATGGCTTCTATACACATGAATACATGGGCAGCACAAATGGACTCCCTGGATTATTAGAAAATAAAGGATTTGAAATTTGGAGGTGTTAAGAGTAGAAGACAGATCTGGGAAGAATTGGGTAGGAGTGGGTAAATGTGAATAAAATATGTAGCATGAAAGTTCTAAAGGATTACAAAAATATATTTAAAATAAATGAAAAACACCCATACCTCAAAGTTGCTATTTTTATCTCTAAGAGGTAAAAAAGGGATTTCTGAATGTTTTTAAGGACTCACACATTTATACATGTTTTTGAAATAATACTATACCGTATGTGTAAAAATATATTGGGGAGAAGCAGGACTGAAATTCTAGAACCTAGCTAAGATTTTTTTTAAAAATGAAACAGGAAATCTAACCCTCTTCTATTGGTTTATGGTAGAGATATGGAATAAAATCAGATATTGCAGTGAGAAAATACAAAAATCATGTGACAAGTTTCATGAGTAACTGCTATTAGGAGGATATCCAGATGTTGCCTTGTTTACTTAACTGCACAGCACTTATATTAAATCAGTAAAGGAACCAGGGACACCGTCATGTCCTTCAGTGGCAGGGTAGGTTACATATATCAACATGGCATTAGGCAGCAGTGTGGGACACAGACACAAACATGGCCTATAGCAGGATCCCAGATCAGGGATATCCACACATCCTCTGGCATTTTAATAATGAGACTGAGAAACACTAGAGAATATTTAGATAGCAATAGAATCATGAGATTTTTTTCTCTAGCACATAATGCAAGTGGCAAATATCACACATATTCAAGAACTAGAAAGTAGAGACAGTGTACACCCACAAAACATATTCATATTCATGGATGTGTTAACATTAAATAGTTCACAATAGTGCACCACACATTGAATATCTTCTCTAAAATTACATTTCTGAAAATACATGTGCTTTACTAATATCTCCACAGATAAAACATGCCAATGATAGCTCATTTCATTTATTTGTTCAAATGTTGTGCCATGAATTGCTGAGAAATATATCTAATTTTCAATTTATAAGCTCTTATCATGGTAAAATATAGTATGCCACCAAAAAATCAAATTTAGTTGGCACATTCTCCCACTCATGGGAAAATTGACATAAAAGTATAACAATATATAACAGTGGCAAGTTTTGGGAAACACTGTTTTATACAAATGCTCTTCTTTATTGGCCTTCTAGATTTTTCACAGAAAGTCTCATTTAATACCTGTCTTTCTAATCACCCATGATGCTCATAATATTACCATATAGACAGTCAATTTGTAGTAAATTGGGAAGAAATTATAATGGCCATCAATTTTCATAAAATTTTCTTCAATAGTATGATCTTGAATTCTCACATTGCTAGAAACCCATTGTGGCTTGAGCTCATAAATGGAAACAACTAGCCTTAAGTTTAGATTATAACAATGTGGTAGTTTCAATGAGAATGGTCCCTATAGGCTCATATAATTGAATGTTTAGTCCCCAGTTAATGAAATTGTTTTGGAAACATTAGGAAAAATGGTGTTGTTGGAGTAGCTATGTTGTCATTAGAGAATATGTGTCACTGGGGGTAAGTTTTGAGTTTTCAAAAGTGCATGCCATGTCTAATCTCACTCCATCTTTGCCTGCAACTGATGGATCAGATATGAATTCTCAGTTACTGTTCCAGCTTCACACCTGCCTGCCTGACCCTATGTTTCCCACCAGATTGATCATGGACTAGTCCTCTAAAATATAAGCAAACCCTAAATTAATTGCTTTCCTCTAAAACATTTCCTGGTCATGGTTTATTCTCACAGCAATAGAATATTAATAAGTAAGACAAGTAATATAAAATACCTCATTATTTCATTTTTCTTATTC
Source organism: Rhynchomys soricoides (assembly GCA_019843965.1). NCBI lineage: Eukaryota > Metazoa > Chordata > Mammalia > Rodentia > Muridae > Rhynchomys > Rhynchomys soricoides. The sequence goes on from JADRCH010007474.1 coordinate 1,892,871, forward strand.
CACATGGCATCTCACAACAGAAAATTTCAGCCTACCCCATGAGTTTGGCAGAGACTTATCTAATATAAAATAGAAGATAACATCAAATTAGCTAGAATGCTGGCTATGGTCTGCACCACACATGAAATATTTAGGGCGCATGGAGGTCTTTGGGTTAAGCATACAAGGTTGTTCCTTTAAGAGAAGGAATATGAAACCTGCTTTCTTTCTAGAAGACAGGAGCAGATGTGTTTTATAGCTTGGTGACTTTTCACAATCTGTGTGGCTGAAGACTGGACCCTCCTTGAGACCCATTTTCATAAGCTTGTTTTTCTCAGTCAATATATAAAATGTATCTTTATAGAAGGTTTCACATGCATTTTACAAAGAGTTTCATTATAGTTATGTCTGATCTATATTTAGGTTAGTTTGTTTTTCAAAGTATTTAGATATGCTTTATTTTCATCAGATTGTTCTGTGTTTAAATACATCTAAAAGAGACAGCTTGGGGTCAGACTCTAAAAATTTAAACAGAACTCTGCAAAAGATATTCACAAATAAGTGACTAAATACCAATAGCCATCTATAGACAAATAATCATAATTTGCTGAAATATAACATAATTAGGAATGATGTATCAAATGCCTGTAGTGTACATTATGAGCTCCCAAAGTTCATGATGTTGGACAAAGGGTGATCACATTCCTTTATCTCAGGGAGGTCTGGTTTATACCTAGTATTTAAATGCCCTTTCAAATATGTTAAATATCTAAATAAACACATTAGCAAGATCACACAAACAGAACAATGAAGAGGAAAACAGGGATGGGGTGCAGGATGGAATCTCAGGAAGAAAGCATAAGCATGGGGTGTTAGAAAATTTCTGGTAACTTTACAATAAATGAGAAGCTCTTAAACGTACAACTTCCTTAATCATCAAGGAAATGCAAATCAAAACTACTTTGAGATTCTATGCTGCACCAGTCAGAAAGGCTGAGACTCATAACATAAGTGAAAACAAATGCTGGAGAGGATGTCTCATTGTTAGTGGCAGTGTGAACTTAGACAGCCACTATGGGATATGGCAGTTCCTCAGAAAGTTGGGAATCAATCTAGTTCAAGACCCAGCTATACCACTCTTGGTCACATACCCAAAGGATACTTCATCCTACCACAAGGACACTTGCTCAACTATGTTCATTGTGTCTCTATTCATAATAACCAGAAACTGGAAACAACATAGTTATCTCTCAACTGAAGATGGAGGAAAGAAAATGTGGTGCATTTACACAGTAAAGTATAAATCAGCTATTTAAAAAATGAAATTATTGAATTTGAGGGCAATTGGATACAACTACAAAGTCATCCTGAGGAAGGTAACTCAGTAAGATAAGTATAGTATCTATTAACTGATAAATGGATATTAGCTATTAAGTAAATGATAATCAAGTTATACAGTTCACAGTCCCAGAGAGGTTAGGTAAAGAAAAGGACTCTACCTAGGGGGTGCAAGGACCACTATGAAAAGGGGGAATAGAATAAGTGTTATGGGGAGATTGAGGGTGGATGGAGATGGGAGCAGGAAGGATCAGGGAGAGTGGGAAAAGACAGAAGTAATGGAGGAAGAGAATGTAGGGAGAGTTAGCTGGAATTATGGCGGCATTTGTGGTATTGTGGAAACAGTGCAGTGGAAATTCCCTGGAATCTATGTGGGTGACTTTAGTGAGATTTAATGGTAATGGAGGATACACAGTCTGAACTGGTCACCTTTTGTAGCCAGCAAAAGCTTCCAGTGGTGGAACTGGGACACATTCCCTTGTTGATGATCTCTAAACAACTCAGATTGACATTAATACAAAAGATCGCTCTCTGAAAATTGATAGTAGGGCCCCATTACCAAGAACAATACATATCCATACAGCTTACTGAACTTAGAGAGATTGAGAAGGTACCTCCATAAAACCTTTACCCCTATATCCTAATTTCTTTGTTATTTGAAGATACTATTCAGGCTAGGGAAAGAGAAATCTAGACACCAACACATCCACAGAACTTGTGAGAGTGGCCAAACAATATTTTGTTTAACTTGAGGACCACATTAAGAAAAGGAGCCCATGCCCTGTACTGCCTGGATGATCAGGAACTAGCAACTGGATATCCCAGAGACCTAGGGCAGAATCAATCACGACTGGAAAAAAAAAATCAATGAAATGATTCCTAGTGATAGAACCAATCACGACTGGAAAAAAAAAATCAATGAAATGATTCCTAGTGATATTGTGCTATACTCATAGATCAATTCCTTGCCCAGTCATCATCAGGGAGGTTTCATCTGACAGAAGGTGGAAGCAGATACAGAGACTGACAACCTGACATTAGGCAGAGACAGAGAGAGAGAGAGAGAGAGAGAGAGAGAGAGAGTCAATTGGAGGTCCCAATCTGGTCCCTACCCTCAGACACTCGAATACTGTGGAAGAGGGGGAGGAAATAATGTAGGAGCCTGCGGGGATGGAGCACACCAGAACAAGGCTCACTAAATCAACTAAGCAGGGCATGTATGGGCTTACAGAGATTGAAGTGGCAAGCATGGATCCTATATAGATCTGCACCAGGTCATCTGAGTATGTTTTGGCTGTGAGCTTGGTGTTTTTAAGAGATTCCTAGCAGTGGGAGTGGTGTTTCTCTGACTTGTCTGGTCCTGGAACTCCTTTTCTCCTACTAGGTTGCCTTGTCTAGTCTTGATAGGAGAATTTTTGCCTTTATCTTATTCTAACTCATATTGTCCTGTTCGGTTGTCATCTCTTAAGATTCGTCTTTTCTGAAGGGAAACAGAAGGAGAGTGGATCTGGAGGAGAGTGGAGGTCAGGGAAACCTAGGAGTTGTGGAGGCAGAGGAAAATATAGTTGGAATGTATTATGTGAAAGAAGAACCAATTTTCAATAAGAAAGAATGAACTACATTATTCTATTCATTTTTGCCCTGTTAGTATTAATAATTATTGTGCTAAAATATGAGTAAAGCCTCTAACGAATATTTCAAAGTCACTATAAAGTTAAAATTAGAAACGTGTATAATTTCTCAATGTTATAATTTAATAGAAAACCTACCCTTTTCTTTTCTAAATAATTAATGCTAAACAATGTCATTTAATAATCTTTGTGTAGTAAAAATATACTTCTTGAAAAATTTAAAAATAAAATTTACCACAGTATGATGAGAGTAAGGTAGCCCCTTGAGTGGACCAACAATAGGAACAGAGCCAGTTACATATGTAGACTGGGCACCAAGAATCATAGCCTTTGTTGGTCAGGTCAAGGATTTTAAACTTTTTGGAAAGCAAAATAAGAGCCCTTAGAGTATTCCTGATTTTTAATATGTAATTAAACAGAATGCATGTTTATCAATATTTGTATTATGCCTATAGAAATAGCAGTGGGAAATATCAAATTCAACTATTATTCAATTACTTTTTTGGAACTTGTAATCTTTACTTCTAGTCATAAAGCATTGCAGTGATTGGATGCTCACCCACCCAACACTGAAAGGTAGTCTCCATCCCCCAGAGGGTTTTATTTATCAATTTATAATGTTTATTATCAGAAAAGGGGTAAATAGAGATATGTCCTCAATAGATAAATGAGGGTAAAGATAAGGAAATGTGATAACAACAATGAAATGTTATAGGTCTGTATTATTCATTCAGGTCTTAGATATATTATGAATCCTCTTTGACCTATTTTCGTGTCTACAAATTAGACCAAAAGAGAGTTTTCTGACTGAGAAAATCATAATAAATCAAGGGAAATGAAACCTATATTCTCTAAAGGAAACATGAACAAAGAAACTAGGAACAGCATAAACAGTGCCTAGAAAATCAGTAATAGGCCTTTAAGATATGAGAGACATTCTGACATTTGTTTATTGTATGCCAAGCTTATCCTCTATCCTTCTTTTATGCTTGGAAAACACCTTTGCTCTTTTAGATTTTGGAGTAGAAAATTTGACATAAAAGGCATACAAATATTATTATATGCAAATGAAAATATGTTTTAAAATTCCTTTCACGGGTATGTTTTACATTTTTCAAAGCCATGTTCTAGTCTTATCTTATTAGAAACTCACAATGTCCTTAAAAAGTAATGAGTAGGTATACACTTCCCAGTTTTACAAGTGAGGACACAAAGACACAGAAAAGTCAGTTACTTACTTTAAATCATATAGGTACTAACTGACAAGGTTCAGGCACAATATTATCCACTGAATTCATGTCTTTCTGCTTTCTAAAGTACACATTACACAAGTAGCCTGCCAAACTGATTATATCACCAAGAAATTAAACTAATACAGTGTTCTCTATATCCCAAGATTTAACACTCTAAAAGCTGAAGCATCCCAAATCTAAGATGCCAGAGTAGTCCTCTATGAGTAGCATATTTACAGTAAGTACAAAAGTAGTATCATAAAGCTAGGTAAACGATAGCAGAATTCAAATAAAGGGCTTATCATTATTACAACTCATTACAAATGTGTGAGAGACATAAAAATGCTAATTACTTTAAGTGGAAATCTAAAATATAATCTTATAATTTATCGGTAAAATATATATGCCATGTTGGATAAAACTATATACAACACATGTAGTTTTAAAATTAAAAGGTACAATTTAGTTTCATAGATATAAATAATATTAGAATACTATATTATTAAAGTTCAATTAATGGCTATGGTACAGGTCTGTGGGAGGGTATCCTTTTTGCTAGCTGAAGTTGTTTAGGAGTTATTATCTTAGGCCATACTTTATCCCACTTTAGTTATAATAGACCCATAGACGTAAGTATGAGATCACTTGTATAGAAAAGTCCTCCATAAATTCACAGGAGTAGGTGCACATAAATGTTGAAATTCTCCTTTAGATTATAAACTCACAAGATGGTGGCACTAACAATTTTCTTTTCTGTATCTCTCTATGTCTTGTTCCTATTAGTGTATTTCAAATTAGTGTTTGCTTTATGATGGAAGAAAATCATCTTATCAGACACATGTTCTGGCTCCTGATTTTGGTTTTGTGTTTGTTGACTTTGAGCCTGACCTGGAATATAAGCTAGGGAAAACTTAGGTGCTGTAAGAATGATTATTTCTCATTACAGAAGAGATAGGTATTCTCAAATTGGAGACAGAAACAGGGTAAAGAGTAGATAATTAGGTGGAAATGGGTTTCTAAGGATATATCCGTTGGCATTATTTCATGAGCCAGAAGAGAAAGGAAGCTTTCCCAAATCAAAGACCTTGAAATCCAATCAGGAAGTCATCATAAGTGGGTTTTTTTCCCTGTAGCATATAGGTGTTTGAATAATAAAATAACAAGTCATGATAGGGATATGGGTCATGCAGGCATTTTAAAATTATTTTTTATATTGACCTTAAATATAATTTCATAATTTTCCTTATTACATTTTCTTTCTCCAACTGCTCACATCCATTCACCTTGCCTTGCCCTCTTTCTCAAATCAGAGGATTCTGGCCCCCTATTATTTAATTGGTGTTAAATATGTAAGCATATTTTGCTTCATCTATATAATGTTGCATTTAGGTATATGATATCAGGGATATTCACTTTGTATTGTCTAACTAATTGGGGGACTCTTCCTTACTGTAGACTATTTTCTCCTACTCACAACATTCCACAGATACCTGCAGTTCTTTGCCTAGAGCTGTGTCCCTGTGAGATTTCTTGCTTCCATGTTTGCATATCGATTTGTGCTGTCCTTATTCAGATCATAACCCTTGGTAACTTGGATGCTTATATTGAAAGAAGAAAAAAAGTAACAATCCTAATGGTTAGTGGAGAAAACCTCGGAAGGCTATGATTAAGTTTTCTCTAAGTGAAAAAGGGTAAGGTCCATCTGTTCAAGAATAAATGTAAGACAAGTTTAAGTTTGCAATTCTTGGATACATTTTCTTCAAATTAGGGTGTAAGACAGTCCTTTTGAGCTGTAAAACTAAGCAGAATCTTCTCTTCCTTGCTGACATATGTTTTATTGAACATTTTTTCTCAAAATAGACCTGTTTCGCCCACTTCAAAATCTGTCAATGTAGGACTCCCCTCCCCCCACCTTTCCTGGTGTTCTAGACCAGTGGTGCAAGAGATGCCTTGGCAATAATGAACTCTCCAGGTGGTACCAATTCAACCTGACTCAGAACCCAGGTAGTATCTGTGGTTTCAGACCTAAGTGCCTTAAGCACATGATTCACAAAATTCATGAAAACATTATTGCCTTCCACTGAGTTAGTATGAAACTAATCGCCATCACTTATTGTTTCTTCTGCTCTAAGATGCATCTCCTAACTTCTATTTATTCATTTGTGCTTCTGCTCCTCAGTTTGTTTCCTTTTCATCACATCTTTTAAGCATATTTTCTGCACAGTGACTGTCTTTGAGCACCAACTCTACATTTAACAACTGGCTCTCATACGCAGCCACTGAATTCATCAATATCTCATCTGTTACTTGTTTTATATTTTGTCACTATTATGGGTTGATAGTTTCTACACTTTCAAATTCACATTATCTTTGAATTAGCCATTATTAGGTTAAAAATACAAACAAGAAAACAGAAAAATTATTAAAACGGTGTATTAGCAGGTATGGCAGCACAGGCCTTTAATCCCATCACTAGGGAGACTGAGCCAGGTGGATATCTGTATGTACAAGGTGAGCCTACACTATATAGAAAGTTCCAGGACAAACAGTGCTGCATAGTGAGAGAAATAAGACATAACAAAACAGCAATATCTCCCAGTATATTACTTAGTAATATGCAAGATACATAACACAGGGATTGTGGCAGGATTTTGTTGGACAGTTTATGCTTGGATCCAACTTTTTATGTATCCAAGTAAACATACACTTAATCATAAGTTAAAGTAAGCATTATCATTTTACAGGTATTTGCTACATACCAAACACTAGGCTAGGCATTCACTTATTTTATGTTGGTGAGCCATGTAATAATGTGTAAAATAGTTATTAACATGCAATAATTTAATATCCCAAGGTAGTTTTATATTATGCAAACTCACAACAATAGTGGTATGGAAGGTATGGATTAAAAATACATCTATTAAATATCTATGATTTTGATTATTACATACTATGTATTTCAAGAAATTCAAATTGAGGATATAATTATTTTATATTATGAAAATGGTTCTGTTAGGTTATTGGTCTATTATTTACTTCACTTGATATGGTTTGCATATATTTTTAGACATTTCTAATATTCAAATAGGCCACTGTTTACAATACATTCTCTTTAATAACACATGTATAGACACATGAATATGTGTGTGTGTGTGTGTGTTTGTTTGTTTCATGAACCAAAAGGATGTAGATGAAAAATAAATAGAAGATAGAGGAAAATAGTTATATGTGTGACTTTTACTTCTACTAGAATGTCATATTCAGCAAAACTAATCATATAATCACAGTAGTAACTGAGATAAATGAATTCTCAAGTTTAAATATTTCACATGTTTTTTATAGTTACTTGAAGAAAACAAATGGTGACGTACATCCAGTTTCAAAGAAAATGATAGAAATTAGTAAAGATTAGACTATTATATTATCACAGTACATTTAAAAGTAGAAGTCATTTCCCATATGTAAAGTAAAAGTGGTTATATTTAACATGCAGATATTGTTTGTTGAAATGTGCTTAGAGATTAAAATTATTGTTAATATAAACTTACTATATCTCTTCATGAATTAATTTTTTAAGAAATATATATGTCAGCTCATGGATATAGTTCACTAGATAGTGACTTTTACTAAAATTTAATGAATTCTATTATGTTCAATAAAACCATTTTAAGTAAGTTTGCTGAAATTTTGGACAAAACCTATTCAAGCAATATCGAATTCTAAAAAGCAACTGGGTAATACCATAGAATTATTGCATTTTTCTTTGAAATGAACAAAAACAAAAACATCTTTTTAGTTGAATCAATTCACAAAAGTTACTCTTCTGGAAGCAGTTAAAACACATTCTACGAAACCAGGCTTACTAGATGCAAGACAGTGTGCCAATTGTAATACTTGCACAGCCATTTGGTCTATTTTAGGCAAGGAGAAGCTGAGGCTTAAGAAAGTCATACTCAAAGCACTCTAGTGTTTTATAATACAAATATCAAGTTAATGAATTAGGAGTTTCAAAGGCCCTGTACTCATGACTCAAATCTGCTAAAATGAGCATCCCACCAAAAAGGGAAAAATCTAGACTAATTTTTCTTATATATAACTCAATAGTTTGATATATTTATATTTTATTATAATATTTATATATAATTATGAAATTATATTATGTATTATACAATATTTTAAATATTATGCTGTAAAATGTCATTGATATCATTCCTTAATTATCTAGTGTTTATTTTTATCAGTAACACTGAGAAATATGAAATGGTAAGACTGTTTTTACCAGCTGCTTTGAGTGTAGGCATGCTGACAGGTACTGAGAAATGGATCCATTTGCTTCATCCATCTCTCACATTCTGCCTATCTGCCTTACTGTTCATTCATCTATTCTCAATATCATGTAAAATATCATTTGCTTCAGAAATTGAAATCACAGGTCCATCATTTTTTGACATGAATTTGTAGTATAAATTCAAAAGCCAGAGCCAAATATCACTTGGTATAAGACAGTAATATTGTTGACTTTAGCTAACAGCTTAATGTGTTGAAAAATCTTACAGAATTTCAAATTAAAAAATTTAAACTATTAATTCCACTAAATCTACAAAGGTATTAAAATCATTGTAAGCTAACTAAGCTCTGGGATGAACTGACTGGTAAATTCATATATTCAACATTCATACACAGCTCCTTACAATTGACAAACCTCAAACTATCTGCTAGTTTGACCATAGAGGCAAGAAAATAAATGGAAACCATTTATAGCAATAAAAATGCACATGATGAAATTAATATCAATGGAAACTCTTTGACCTGTCTGTTATTTTCCCCTAAATAATGGATAATTTATGCAAATGAAGATTAAATATTATCTTTGCCTGATACCAAAAGTAGGGGAATACTTACCTACATTTATTACATGGAATTCAGCCTCAGACATGACATTGCTTCTTCCTTCTTGGGACAAATAAAATGGGTTGAAAAGAAAGTGATTGTTGCTTCTTACTTAGCCTTTGACATTAGTGAAAGAGTTTGGATTTCATCAATGATGCTTGCATTAATTTATTATATTGCTCCTCATACAGAGAATTAAACATTAATGGCATTATGTGGATGGTTTTATTTCATTTTTAATCATTTTACATTAAAATTAACTATAATATTATCATACATGACCTATATCAAATAGACTTGCATTTTTAACTTAAAATTTAAAAAGAACTGATGGAAAAGGACATAGATGCTTCTAAAATGTTCATCAAATTTCTCCTTTAGGATATTTTCTAGATTTGTTTTATTGATGTAAAGACCCAAACTGAAATCTCAAGATTTAAAAACAGTTTTAAAACAGTTTTAAGACAGAAGCAAAAAAGAAGACATTGTTAGTGAGGCAGATAAACAAAGAAGATTTTTTGTTTGGTTTTGTTTTAAAGTTTTGTTTTTTAAATGTGGAAAAAAATTGCATTTATTACATGAAGGAAGTGTCCCTGTGGAACAAACATTCCTTGTATTTGTAATTTGTACTTTTTACCCACTACCTGTGTGAAATTGATTCAAGCAGATGTTTTCTTTTTTTTTTTTTGCTTCATATTTAACTTACAAATTATTTTGCATAATTCCCTAGTACTCATCATAATTTTCATCATATCATCACTCTTTCATTTTTATATGTTAAGAAAAAGAAACCAGAAGACACAATTGACAGTGATTACATCATTAATAGTTGGTTAACTGAAATGCTTAAAAAGACTATAAAAATACAAAACACTGTGTGGTTGGGAGGGTGATACATGGGGGGGTTGTCACTCTTCTCAGAGGAAGAGGGAGAAGGATGTGTTTGAGGGGGTAATGGGAAGAGAGGGGTCTTCAGGTTGGGATGTAAAGTGAATAAACAAACTTAAACAAAACACAAAGCATTAAACACACTCAGGAATTACATTCTTTACTAATGCTGCTTCAAAGTTGAGAGTTTATTTCATATAAAAAAATGAGAGATCTTATTACTATTTTAGTATATACTCCATTAATATTGTACATAATACTTTATTACTAATACCTAATTATGATATAGTGAATACTAATATGCATATATGGTTGCATGAATATATGAACAGATTAAAAGTTATGTTTTTTCCATAGGTTAAATAAGTTCTTTCATTGTTTATTCTATGTTTCAAAATAAATTTCTCTTAGTATTAGAGATGAAAATACAATTGGAACCCAGACATAATCAAACTGAAAAGACACAGGTTATAATAATTATATTTAGAAAGTGTTAGAATATATTTTCAAAAATCTTAAACCACAAGATGCTAATTTGATTAGGCAGGAGATATTTGAACTTATTTGGTTAAATGTTTTGATAATGTTAAACAAAGATCAAAATAACAGTATGTACCTCATAAATGATTTCACGATTAAAATAAACAAAATGAAAACTATACATGCATGTCAGTATCAAAACATTCCCAATCTCTTTACAGATACTTTAAAATGGTCTAGCAATCATTAACTAAAAATATATATTTAAAGTATAATATGTTTTAGTTTGGGTTCACTTTGTAGTATAATTTGATTTTGTTTTATTTGTTTGTATTTTGTTTTGTTGTTTTTGATACTGTTTTTCCTTTTCTTTCATCCTGAAGCCTCTGCTGTCTTTCTATCATTTGTTCCTTTACACCACCCAGTTACAATTCTATTCTTCTAAAAGCATATTCCATTCTTAGGTCCTAGTGCGGAAGTAGAGCTTCATCTAAACTCATTTTTCTCCATACAGCAGTGTGTTTCATTCCTTTAGCTGGCAGAACTCTCTACTCTAATAGGATATTTAGCCTTCTTCTACAGCTTTTTCTAAAATTATACTTCCTTTCTTCTAATGTTTTTCATAGAATATTTTGTCTGATATTAAATATTAATTTTGTTATTATTCATATCCTAAACTGTTTCTCAAGAAAGGGAATGAAAATCTATATACTTGGTATTGACAATAAAATGTACACAGAGATGGGTGTGTAATGGTTGAATAAGAACAAAATCAAATGCTCATTAAAGTTTATCCTAAAGTTATGAAATCAATGAATATATATGTATAATCTAAGGGTCTAGTCTTGCCATGTTGACAGAGGCTGATGGCTTCTCAAGAACTATTGCAAAAATATATATTTTGTATGTATGAAAAAGATAAATATAGCATTTATATACCTCACATGGATATTGTAACTCGAGAAATATAACCACTGCAACAAAGATAGACTAGTCGATAGACAATTTTCAAGACAAAAACGAACAAGGAAGTATCATGTTCTATTTTTCAAGACAAAAGTGAACAAGCAGCATTACCATGCTTTTAAACACAGAACTGGGAAAATCTGTAACTCCACAATGAAAGACATTAAAACCATGAAGATGAGAGTTAACTAAAGGTGAAGGAGTAGCTTATAAATGAGAGATAATTCGGATTTGAAATACAAATACACACACACACACACACACACACACATGCAGAACTTTGCCTTCTCACAAAGAGAAATGCTATTTTTACACAATTTATGCATTTGCATCAAATGTTTAAAAATTTCCTAGTGGAATTGGAAATGAGTATAGAAAGATTTTAGAATAGATTTTGTTTTGTTTTTTATTAGATTGCAAAGGAAGTAGGTAAATTGTACGTGTTTGCAATCATGAGTGTGGAAAAGGTACAAAAAAGCAAGAGAGGGAGGGATGAGTAATAGTAAATATGTTATTATCAAACCAAAGGGTTATTTTTGTTTTGTTTTGTTCTGTTTGTTTGTTTGTTTGTTTGTTTGACAAGGCTGACAAGAAAAAGGCCTTTAGGGCCCAAGGTCCAAGAAAACACTTAAAATTCATTATCCCTTCCCAGTCTCTAATTTCTAGAAGTGATCCTAATTCATAATATTTTAAACATACACAGTCCACCATTGGAATAGTACTACAGAAGCAGAAGTGATAGGTAAAAGTGATTTATATCTGACATTAGTGAGCCATTCCCCATCTCTTTACCCCTATCAGTTCAGTAGCTCAGAAAATATTGCTTGGATGAACTGGAAAATGGAAGGTGTTGGGCTTTAGTGATCAACAGGGAGTTGAGTATGCTTCATACATGGAAACACTTTAATTTTAGAAAGAAAGCATAGTATATCGACATTCTCACTAAATTATCGATACTGCATCTATAACAAAAAATGCCATTTTCCATTCCAAGTTGAATTCTGTACTTTGACATAAGTTAGCAATATATCATTTTCTCTACAAATAATTCCCTATTAAATTACTTTCCTATATTAAGTGCTTATAAGAAATCAGATCTCCTAATTAAAATACTTTTCAAAAATTATTAAATTATTATACAAAAATACAAATCAGAAAGAATTCATTTAAATAAAACCAATGTGCAAGTCCAGAATTTTTTTAAATATGAATTATATTCCCTCTTAATATAATACCAAATAGAACCAGTCATTTTGTAGCAGGAGTATTACACATGTTTTGTTTTGTGTTACTTATTCCTAAACCAGATACCACTTGAATCCAAAACATAATTTTATAGAATTCGGTCATTCTTTACAAACACAAGTTTTTCCAAGTGTTTTCTTCTTGGCAAGTGGAAATGAAACATATGATAAGAAGAGAATATGAAGTCACTGAGTCTGGGTGTGGTGTTGGAATAGATTAATATCAGGAGTGGATGGAGGAAAGGGACTGGGTATTTAAAGGATGGTAATGCAAACAGTAAGGATGAGGTTGCAGGAAGATGGAGAGGCAGGAAGATGGGAGAGACAACTTAATTGGTGTGGGAGCCTACATGGTATGAGCTAGAGACTTTGGACAATGAAACCTCCCAGGAATACTTAAGAGTGATCCTAGCTAAGACTCCCAAACATGGGGGATATAGAACCTAAAACTGATCATCTCCTGTAACTAGGTAAGACATCAAATGGAGGATTGGAACGCCACCCCAGACAAAGCCTTAGACCAACAATTTGTCCTGAAAATAAGATGTGCAGGGGTAAAAGATGGAGCAAAATTTGAGGGAAGAACCAAATAATGAATGGTCCACCTTGGCATCCATTCCATGAGACAGAGCCTTCCCCTGACACACTACTAAAGATGTTCTGTTACACTTGCAAAGAGGAGACTAGCATAAATGTCATCAAACTGACTACCAAGCAGCTGATGGAAACTGATGCAGAGACTTGAGACCAAACATAAAGTAGATCTTGGGGAATTCTGTGGAAGAGGGGGAAGAAGGATTGAAGGAGATAGGTGGTTCAAGATCGCCACAAGAAAACCTACAGAATCAACTGATCTGGGCACATAATGGTTCACAGAAACAGAACCACCAACCAAAAAGCATGCATGGAACAACCTAGGCCCTCTCCACACATGTAACTGTTGTGCATCTCAGCCTTCTTGTAGGACTCCTAACATGGGAGTAAGAACTGTCTCTGACTACATTGCTTGCCTTTGGATTCTTTTCTCCTAACCAGACTGCCTTGTTTAGTCTCAGAAGAAGACAAGCCTAGTCTTACTGTATCTTCATGTGCCAAGGTCAGATGATATTCATTAGAGGTCTGAAATTTTCTGAGGAGAAAGGTAGTAGGGGTAAATAGAGGGGTAGGGGTGAGGTGAGAGGGAGGGTATGGGAGGAGAGGTGGGAGGAGAAGCTGTGATCAGGATGTAAAGTAAAAAATAATAATATAATAAAAATAATAATAATAACAACAGGAAATGTGAAATTTACAAATCATCAAACTTAGTAATAAAATTATTATGTAAGTTGAAACTAAAATTTGACAGTTGCATATATAATTTATTTTAACCTATTGTAATAGTGTTGATAAAACAGAGTATTGATTCATTTGGCATATCTAGTAAAATCCACAACTTAATTTAGAAGTGTGCTATTCCTAAATGGATAGACACTGTTGGATTTAAACACACATCTTACGCTCTTTAAGGAATTCAAACTTCTTACTTACTATCTGTTAAAATAAACACTATCACAAAATTCTAGGGATAAATTAGATTAACATGTTCACACTTACAAATGCTTTACCAAATAGGGTTGGTCAATCTCCTTTAAAGCATTTATGTCTAGAGGAACTATAAACCATGCAAGCCGTGTAACTGAAACAAATACAGACTAAATTTTTTATAGTCTGGAAGAACAACTATAAGAACTCATGTATAGCCTTAATTAAAATATCTTTGTGTAGATATTGTGAACCACATATAAATATTCTAGAAATGCAATTTTTATCTACATTGTATCAGGATGATTCCATCACAAAAGCGAGAAAACATTGTTTTAAAAGTGTAGGTTAGATGCATGCATGCACACAATCTGAAACAAAGTAGTAGTAGTTAATTTCACTTCTATATTTATAGCCCATTTCTTAACATAAACATACCTAGTAATGTGGTAGATGATATGCATTGTCAATAATAACTACATTTTGGAAACATATTTTAAGTGTGTGTATTTATTATAAAGCATAATCACAAAGGAGTTTCATTGATGTTGTAATAAACTGTATTGCAATTATAGAATTTATTTTAAATGAGTATTAAGCACTTTTTAAAAAATGGCCGATTTTTTATGAAGTCAAATAAATACAATGCTAAATTGAAAGACTAACTTTTCTTAACAAATTGGCTTATAATATATGATAATAAAGAAAGAATATATAGAAAATCAATTTCTTTACAATGATTTCATGGTGATATTTAGAATTTGGTGATATTTAACTCTACTTTATACATTTGTACAGCTAGTTTGACGTGTATGAGGTTTTGTGTTCTATGCCTAGCACTTAAAAATAAGTAAATGAGTCATTGTTTAAAAGTGAACAGTAACAATTGAAATGTATGTAAAACTATTCCCTAAGTCAGTTTATATTGTCAGTAAATGGACTTAAGGACTACAAGTCTTAATCAGTCATAGAGAAGGCATTAAAGACAGTATGGATTTTAATAACATGTGGCATTTAGGCATTAGAGATAAATTATCTTTGGAAGCAAGCCACAGGCAGATGGGAATACTATAAGGAAGATGTACACACTTTTTTTTTTTTTTAGCTTTCTGTTCATAAAATAATCCCTATAAGATTATATGCTGATCACAATTGTAACCAAGAAATAACCTAAGCATACATTTAAAACAGCTGCTCAGTCCCCAAGTGAACTATGTTCAGACATATTTTCGTTTTATTCCCTAGTATGTTCTACTGGTGATCTCCTTTGTGTTGGGAGTTAGTGACTTCTTGAGTGAATGTATATTGTTTTATTGTGTGCATATGTGTGGCCATGTCAAGTTCCTGTACCTACAGCATTCCACTAGTGAGGCTAAGAAGGATAGCAACACCTACTGGTCCTCTGAGTGCAAATTCTGACAATGTGCAGAAACTGTAACCATATCTTTCTCCTCTTGGATGTTTATGTCCAGAAGACTGCTTCCAAACAGAGACTGCTCCTATCAAGATTAGATAAACCTGCTTTCTTGTTCAGCTACATATAATAGCCCTGCCTCCTAGTTTATCTATATGAAATAACTCTACTTACTTTGATTAAGCTGTATGTAATACTCCTGCCTCCCTGTTCAGGTGTATATAATAAACATGCTGAGATCCCAGGGTACTATGGCTTCTCCATCCAAGTGCTCAGACCATGTGATCACAGCTGTTTTGTTCATGTGTCTGTTCTTTCTTTGCTTCCAAATATCTACTCACTAATCAGGGTTCCAGTCCCTAAGGCATACAATTGTGTGACACATTTAGATGTTCAGATTTAAATAAAACAATCAAAGGGATAATAGTACCCAGAACGGTAAAAAACAAACAAACAAAAACAAACAAACAAACACCACCCTGATGTCATTATGACCTTAATAACCATATAAAATCCTGAGCAGAACACTCTATCTGGAGATATTACCATTTGTTTAATCAGGTCACTGGGAAAGTTACTTGAAATTAATTGGGAATGTGGGATCAACCACAATTAAATTTTATAACATGTGATATTGAAATAAATTAAAGGTAGACATTAATTGAGAATGGTTGACAGCCATAGACCCAAATTTCCACAGTATCTTGAGCAGCAGTGGATAAATTGTAATTGACATAAGCCTTTAATTATGCATAGAAGCATGTCTTCAATAATGCTTTTATTGCTCCAGAATAAAAACAAACTACAGAAGTAGAGTTGCAATACTTTTTTGTTGATGAAAGGATTTGTAAAGATGGAGACACTAAGAAAGACATAGATTGTGGGTTTAGTTTCCCAAAGAATCTTTTCTTCAGTCTCTTATCCATCTATACATCACTGCTAGTATTGTCTTTTAAAAATGGTTTTATGGGCTTAACTAATTGAAAAATTAAATGAACCACCTAACTCAAAAAGGCCATGATACTAAGAATCCACATGCAAAAGTCAGTATTAAGACAGTGCACAGTGCTTAATGAGTCTGACTGGATACAAATTACAGAAATGTTATTGAAGTAAATTTACCATACAGCTAGTCAATTTTCCTTAGATACTTTGAGACCACTTTTTTATATACTCAAAAGACTATAAAGAATGAGTACGAGGAACATATTTCAAATAGTGTACTGAAAAAATAGTACAGCTGGCATTTGTGTCATTTAGAACTATTCTAATGTATCAGGTCAATACTTACACTTTGCCTCAGAAAGTCTTTAAAGGAAAGATATAAATCAAAAAAGTCCCATTACTTCTTCCACTAGATTCTTCTCATCCTGTCTGTGCCAATCCACATCTTGCTCCAGTATAATGTTCAATTAAGATAAGTGATGTCACTTCCTTTGCCCTCTCTCTAGCCACAGAAACTACTCTTGCTTGTTAAGCAAGCTCTTGACTTTCATACCTATGGCTTTGTTTTTTACAAGATGCTTTCTATACTCTAAGATTCTTCACAGCTTCCTTATCCTTTGAGGTTTCATTTTAATGGTATTCTCTGGCACAGTCAACTTTAACTTTACTTTTGTTAGTAACTACACTTACTTTTCCTGGGTTTATAAATTGGATTTCATTTTCCTAAGCCATTTAGTTGTTTCCTTGGCCATGTGTCTCTTACTAGTTTGGTAAGTCCATTAAAGGCAGGATCTATACCTCAATCTCCTCTAATAGATTTAAAAATACACTTTATCTGCCAATACAAAAAAAAGAAAAAAACAATCAAATGCACAGAGGAAATCTAATTTTCCCTTTATACTTCTAAACCTATGAATTCTTCACATATATACATAATCAAGTGCAATATTTGTCTGTTAATGCATATGCTGGTGTAAGAAAGGGATCTGAGAGACAACAAAAGAAGTCAGAGGCAGAAGTGAGCATTTTCTCTTTCTATTAAAATAAATGTTCACTTGTACAGTTTTCTTTGGAAGTGATTTCTCCTTAATAACTCATAACAAGTGTTTGCAAAAGTTACAGTTTGCTGGTTGGTTGTTCATATGCTTCCATATTCCTAAGGATATTGCTGATGTTAGGGAAATGGCCAATGGAATGTTGAATTTTTGGCAAATTTGCATTTTTTTCTCTTTGTCATTCCATTCTCTGTGTAAGTTGATTGGTGCAGTGTTGTTTATGCACTTAGAAAGAAAAAGATAAATGAGGGGCACAAACAATAAGAACATACCAAAAGGCAAATAAATCAAGCCAGAAATTAAATAAAAATAAGAAAGTTTTTTTTTTCTGTTTCCAAAAATCAAGTCAGTTTGTTCAAAAACATTTGCTGATAACACTAAAAGAAAGCTATGGGCAATCCAAATCCAATATGAAAATCGAAGCAATTCAAAGGAGCTGCTCATTTGTGAGAGAGTGTGGGTAGAGAACTGAAGTGAGTGTGGTAGGGGAGGGGAAATAAAATTTAATATACTGTAGAATTTTTTTTGTTGTTGTTTTAAAGAAAAAGTCAGGTCACTCTTTGGATAAAAATCTCTGCCATTTGTTAAAGTTATTTTCCCTATCTAGAAAATGAGAAGTTAGGACTCTATGACCACAAAAATTCCTTCTAATTATTTAAATCTAAGTGATCTAAATTGGAATGGGTTTATACATTCCAATGTACAGGATTTACTATTTGAGTTTCAATTGTTTCAGGTCAATTGACATCATAACAGACTACCAGAAGGCTGAAGTTTTAGTAACTTCCAATGGCAATAAGACTATTAGAAATAAGTACATATGAAGAGATTTTTAAAAACCTTACAATGAAATATTAGCTAAGAATGAGATACTTTTTTTATTAAGTGGAATAGATACTAAACAGAAATTAACTGTATCATATACAACAGGATAAAATCAATAAGAATTAAAACACTGTAGAATTTTCTTTAAAAATGAGGTGGTTTTCATTGGGCTTTTCATAAGAGATGTGAAACGGAAAAGATAAAACTTGTAGTGTATGTGAAAGAAAGAAAAGGGAAAGTGTTTAATATATATTGAAACAAGCCAGGAAGGGGCCAGTGCAAAGGAATAATGCCTAGAAAGGATAGGAGAAGATTCAATGCTGAATCTGGTATAGAGCCATTTAAGATAAAGGTTATTATAATTCTCCAAGCATAAAATTTGTTTTCAATAGCACAGAAATACAAACTTAGGAAAATGATGTCTCTTGATTATGTTATATCATGCTTGTATTCATTAAGCATAGGAGTGATATCAAACAATGAAGAAATAATGGGTTTCAAAGTTTTCTTTAATTTATGCATTTTTTTCTTAGAAAAACTTGACCTCTGTACTGAAAAGCCACATCCATTAGAACTATTGATTATTTTCATGGTTATATAATTTGAGGGTCAATTACATTCATGAGCTAATTTCTTTTCACTGAGTTCATGGATGACCCTAGAAAGTTTAAATGGTGACACAGAGCTACAAATGCTTTGTAGAGTTATAAATTTCCTTAAAGATATTAAAATGTTTAAGTGAGCATTGTAATCTATCCAACATCATGTGGTTACCCCATAATTTTCTGTGATCACATTTCAACAGGCAAATGATAAACACAAGTGAATAAGTACTCCAAACTTTTGATTTTGTGGAATTGTCATCTACAGCTAGAGATATATGTTGCAACCTAATTATTCCAAAAGCAAGCATCCATTTCTAGAAAATTCAGTAAGAAATGACAAATGTAACTGGAATCTTGTGATTTTTTCATAAGTCGGTCTTAATAATTCTACAGTGTCCATAGTGAAAAAGATTTTAATAAAAGTCTGGAGAAGGTGAAGAGACAAGAATAACTAACTAACTAAGTAACTGAACTCTAGTCTTCCCACTTAGAATTTACTTTATTAGATTTGTAGTTTAAATGAATTTTGAGTAAAATTGAAATGTAATTGGACAGTGGTGAAGGGAAAATCTTAGTTCTGGCTTCAAATCCCGATTGAAGCATACATGTACTGAATTACTGAAGATAAATTTCTCAGCTTAAGTTTTGCTTTAGCTTCTTCGTGTGTAAAATAAGGAAGCTAGAAAATATCATCCTGAGTGAGGTAACCCAGTCACAAAAGAACACACATGGTATGTACTCACTGATAAGTGGATATTAGTCCAAAAGCTTGGAATACCCAAGATACAATTCACAGACCAAATGAAGTTCAAGAAGAAGTAAGACCCAAGTGTGGATGCTTCAGTCTTTATTAGAAGGGGGAACAAAATAGTCAAGTGAGGGAATACAGAGACAAAGTGTAGAGCAGAGACTAAAGGAAAACCCATCCAGAGACTGCCCCACCTGGCATACTATATACAGTCACCAAACCCAGACACTTTGGCAAGTGCTTGCTGACAGGAGCCTAATATACCTGTCCCCTGAGAGGCTCTGCCAGATCCTGACCAATACAGAGGTGGGTGCTCACAGCCAACCATTAGACTGAGCTCAGGGTCCACAATGAAAGAGTTAGAGAAAGGACTGAAGGAGCTAAAGATGTTTGCAACCCCATAGGAAGAACAACAGTGTCAATCAATCAGATCCCCCAGAGCTCCCAGGAACTAAACCACAAACCAAAGATTACACATGGAGGGACCCATGGCTCCAGTCGCATATGTAGCAAAGGATGTCCATGCTGGACATCAGTGGTAGGAGCGGCTCTTAGTCCTATGAAGGTTTGATGCCCCAGTGTAGGGGAATGCCAGGGCGGGGAGGTAGGAGTGAGTCAGTTGGTGAGGGAACACCCTCATAGAAGCAGGGGAAGAGAAGTGTATAGAGGGTTTCCAGGCGGTAGAGACTGAGAAAGGGGATAACATTTGAAGTGTAAATAAAAAAAAATATCCAATAAAAAAATTTCCTGAAAAAAAAAAAAACATAGCTGAAAACCAGTCTGACAGGAAACCTTCAATAAAATTTTGTTGTTATTTTTATGAAGAAATATCAACCACTATTTGTTCTATGGTGGTGATGTTGGTAAAGTAGGTGGTAGTGGTGGTAGAGGTGGGCATGGTGGTAGTGGTGGTGGTGGTGTGTGTGTGTGTGTGTGTGTGTGTGTGTGTGTGTGTGTTGGGATGGAGAATTGTTGTGCAAATCAGGCTGATTTTCAAGTTACTCAACTGTTCTTGCCTCCTTAGCGCCAAGATTACATGTGAGTGCCAGTATGACCAAATCCAAACCTTCTTATTTTGAACTTTTTCTCTCAAATCTGTGAAGCTTAGCAAGTACTATGAAGAATATAGGCTTGGACAGACTAAAGAAATATAGATAATATTTCAGACCTCCTCACTTATATTCAGGTACCACAAAATGTGTAGCTTTCTAAAAGGAGAGAACATAAATAAGGCTAGTAGTACTTGTTTACTTCCTATAGTGAGCCTTTTGATGAATCCTATCTCTGTGTGTTCTAATTTTCCTGGCTCCTATTTACCAATGACATATACACAATGAGCTCCTAGTGTTCATTTCAACTAAGAAGAATTATCTCACTGCAATGATAAAGCAGGTCAATTTTTAGTTCTAATAATAGTGTGAAATTGTTATTAAAATACACTTTTCAAGGTTAGGCATTTATATCATTTCATAAAATCAGAATATGCCTTCAGGATAATTTTCAGGTTATAAAGAATGTGATTCATACCAGGGGGTAGTCAATGCTTACAGGCTTTGTACCTTAACTCTTAATTTTTGATTATTTTATAAATTGAGTATATTATGGTCTAGACTTAACATACTTCCATGTTGAATATATTGCCGAGGTTTCGTATCAGTCAGAGAGACAAAATAAAAATATTGTTTATGCCATAAGTAGTACAATAATAACCTGAAGATAAGAAATATGTCTTTAAATTTTCATTATCATACAGTCACATACTCGAAAAGTCTAGACCCAATAATTAGAAAACCCACAATTCTATGAAATAAATTATTAACTTCATGTAATCCATGTTTATTGAAAAATTTCAAGACTTGTATCATGTAAATTCACCTAAGATAGTGGTTGTTTTTGTTAAAATAATACTGAAATTAAATTCCAGAGTTTACACTTTAGTTTTGTGAGACTTCAGACTATGCATGTATATAAGAATTATTTTGGAAATTCATAAATAATTTAAGATCAGTCAACAATTTTATAAAACTCAAGGAAAATATTAAAAGTTGAGTTATTCTCATCAATAAATGAATAATCTAACATAATCATTCACCTATAGGAGAAATGTTTTATATCTAATTTACTTATACAATAAATATTAATCAAAATATTTTGGATAAATAATAGATAAATGTATTATTACACATATATATCATTAAAAAGATGAATGTCTTTTTGTGCTTATGTGTGGAATAATTGAGTGCTGTGTGTACCTTGCAATTTCTGGGTTATGTAGAACTTCAAAATGCACATTCATCAAAAACATTGAATACAATTTTCAGAAAAGTTGAAAATTCTTTAAGTGGTTCTGCATTATTGGATTAATACTAGCAATAAATGCATATCCATTAACTTGGACTGTGCTAAACATTAAACCAGTGAATGGCTTAAATGTGCAATATAATGGCCTGCTCTCCCCAGACACTTTCCTGTTACCATTTGACAGGATTATTATTTTTTACTTTACTAAATCATAACTAAAATATACCTCTCTATATTTGTCAAGATTGTCTATAATTTGTATACGCTTTGTATCACAATCTCTGCGTGTGTGTCTGTGTATTCATGCACATGTATATGAAAGTATGGTTAGCTAAAGATAGTATATATATTATATTACTAATCATTTCTTAATCATATTATTTTACACCTCATTCATTCTTAAAATGCTGCTTAAACATACATCTCCTTCAGGATAAAGAGAGAAAAGCTTATGCTTTTTATTTGCTTCTTGTAGATAATTAAATTTTTATTATTCATACTAGCACACTATTGATGCTTCTGATGATCCTTTAAACATCTGTCCTGTTCTTTAAAATGCATGGAGTGCACTGCTGTCAAGCCTTGCTGATAATTCCTGGACCTTCACTTCAATTAAGTACCTACAAGTCAACCAATGATAAACAGGAGCGAAGACAAAACAAGTTTGGCAAAGAATTCTTTCAAAGTCTGTTTCTCAAAACCAATTAGTATCATTTATTTTTTGTTCATGGAATTAATGAATTTTTATTAAAATTAAAATTTCACACGATTCCAAAGATATCGCAGTTGAGAAGTTGAGCTGATTGTCTTACACAATAAATCACACTGCAGTAACATGTCAAAAAGACTAATGCAAATTATTTGCCATCCAAAGTTTTGTTTATTTTTGTCCATGCTATGTGAATAAACATAATTGCCTTTGCATACTTGAAGTTACTATAACCAAGCCCACTCCTACTACACTATATTTATCTCTGTTTTTTTTTTTGTTTGTTAGTTAGTTTTTTGGAAAATAAATTATAGTTCAAAGATTGTTTAGATCCAGGCATAGCTTGTGTGCGTGCACACACATACAAACACACACACCATTGTTGTGATGATTATTTGTGTCATGAATTTTCTTCAAAAAAAAATACTTCTTTCACTCTATGATAATTTGCTTAAATGAAGTAACTAAGTCAGGTTATAAATTCTGTTAATTAATACACCCTTGTCCATCATAGGAACTTAAATTAACATCACATTTTATTTACTTGAGAGAAAACAAAATGTTCTCTGTGTGAAAATATTTGTTTGCAAAATGGAGCTCTGAAATTCAAGTTCAGTATCTGTGGATTAAATGAGGTATAAATAAAAAATATTTGTGTAATTTGCAGCAATACATGTTTTGCAACAACTATTCTGCATTCTAATGAGTTAATTCTACTATTATGTTATACTGACTTAGCATGCCTATCCTCACTTGATCTGCTAGTTTAACAACAGGGGTCTAAGAAGTCCAGCTGTAATTCATTTTAACTTCTGCAATCGTGAACAAGGATTTGTTGATGTTCTTTTTGTCTATTTTACATATCATGATGACTACCTGATGCACTTGAGTGCACAATCACACAAATTAATAATAAATATCCCTACTGACTAGGTAATTTTTCTCATGATGTGGTAAAATAGGATTATTTCTGTAAGCATAAATTAATCTTGGCATAGTTTCCATTTGCATTATATCAGTAAAAATAGCATAATTCTGGTCTATATCTTGATTTACAGATCAGCCAGAGGTCCATAGTGAAGCCCAGTTACAAAAAGCTACTCCTCCCCCCCCAAAAAAAAAATTAGATGGCAACATAGACTTTAGAAAGTCCCAAGTGAAAGAGGAAATTTCTGATTGTACACAAAACACCTATGACAGCAATTGGCTCAAATAGCTTGTTTCATATATAAAATGAGAGTTACTTATTATCTTAATTGTGTAATTAAGTTAATTTATTAGATCCCACGACTTAAAATTTTCAGCATTAGCATGCTTTCTTTGGCAATCAGGAAGCAACTGGTTAGATCAAGGAAAAGTACTCCCGTTGTAATCAGGTCACTAAAAGATTCCTGACACTTTTTCAGGTTTTGGGATGTAGAAAAATAGTAGGTAGTTACACAAGTTCAGGAAAGGAAGAAATATGAGAATGAAAAGTTGGTCCAATATCAACTATATGAAAGTCAGCCTAAAATATTTGGTATGATCTGAAACACATGAAAATAATGTTACACTAAATCACTTGTTATTATCTGTGTAAATCATATAGACAGGAATAAAGAAATTTCTTTGTTGTGTAACAATTAAGTGTTGAAATTTGTATATTCTCCCAAATGCTCAAGTATAAAGAGTTGCTCCCCAGCTATGTGCTATGGGAAATCAGTGAAACTTTAAGAAATTGGGCCAAGTATGCCAAACCTCCAATTCAATTGTTATGGAAATTTTGTCATGGTAACAGAAATATTACTCACACATAATCTATGTATAACCCAAAATGTTTATCAAATGATTGTGAAGTATCACTAATACCTTATTTAGCATCAAGAAGTTACAAATTAAGGAGATTCTTGGTATAGAAAAAGAATTTCACAACCACTATGTCAATAAGACCATTATAGAAATGAAAATCTAAACCACCCACAAGGCTTCTAATTCATGCTACATTGGACCCCATATAGGTCATTAAAAGAACAAGTAAATGAGCCATGTTTAAATGATTGATATAACTTGCATCATACTTCCTAAGAAATGAGATTTCAAATTCTATAAAGTCCCAACTTCCTGACACATTCTCTTGGCCAAAAATTGTTTTCATTGTTTTGATCAAATATCTATGAAAGTTTCAGACACTTTTCTAGGTTAGTGCTTCAAATATATTTTAATCACTTTATAATAATCTAGGTTGTAGTCGTTTAAGATTATTAATACATTAAAAACATGTTTTGATAAATTTTCTCATTATATTTACTACTCTATCAATTGTATATTAGGAATTAAAGAGAAATCAGCTATTAAATAGCCTAATGAATTATGAAAGAAGATTTTCTTGCAACTTTACCATTTCCTTGAATACCTATTGTAGAGTTTTGTCATTTACACCTGCTACTGGACATTGACTTTGATGATACATGCTTGGAATTCACCCAAAACCAGCAAATAAATAAATAACCTGGAAGCAACTATGTTTGAATGTACTGACAGAAATAATCACACAGCCATTGTGAACAATTCACATATAACAAAATAGATTATTCACTTCATTTAGTATTTTAAACCAAAGATTGGAGATGAATTATGCTTCTTTAACTAAGTGATAGAAGCAACCTTCTTAGCTCCTTTGCCCACTATTCATGACTCTAAGTACCTTCCTTCTTGCATTAATTGGAAAATTGCCATGGTTTTTTGTTCCCTAGTGAAAGATACTTAGAGAAGAACATTAATTCTTTGAATTCACTAGGGTGTCATTTGGCAAATTACTGTGTGTGAGCAATAAATCAGTTTGAGGATGCCTTAAGAAATCTCAGGGTTTATTCATTGCTTTCTGATGTTAGAAAATTATTACACTTTATAAGCAAACACATATTTTCATAGTATAAACACTGTATATACAAAATCATAAAATATTATTTCACAGTATCTTCATTCTGAATGCTTGCAGAAGCATATATGGTCTGCATCTGTACTTTAAACTGTGATTCATGTCTTTGCATTACATAGGAAAGTCTACCATCTCACTTGCAAAGGAAAATGGATATAGTGATTTTACTTCAGGACTTGTGTTTTCAAGTAACAATAAAATTTTGGGGTTGGGAAGATGGCATAAGAGTTAAGAGCACTTAGTGGTCTTTCAGAGGGCTTGGGTTTAGTTCCCAACATCCACATCATGGCTTACAACCATCTGTAACTATAGTTCTAGTACATCTGATAACTTTTTATTCCTATTGTTAGCACCAAAAAGGCATGGATTGTACATACATACTTGTAGGAAATACTTTCATACACATATAAAAATAAATAAGTCATTTAAAGATTGATATGATGAAGAAATTACATTCACCACCGGTGCTGTCTTATTTTTATTTTTATGTTAACTTGACATTCTAGTGTCTTTGGTGGGAACGAATGTTGACTTATAGGCAAGTCGGTAAGACATTTGTTTTTGATTGATGATTTATGTTGGAGGGACTAGCTCACTGTATATGATACCACTGCTGGGCATGTGGTTTAAATCAGTATGACAAAGAAGGCTAGGCAAGCCATAAAGAGCAAGACAGTAAGCATCTTTTCCCCATGGCCTCTGTATCAGTTCCTGCCTCTAGGTTCCTGTTTGGCTTCCTTAGATTATAGACACAATCTGTAAAAAGAATTAATCCTTTAATTCTTCCACAAGTTTCTTTTTGTCATGGTGTTTCATCACAGCAAAAGACACCCTAACTAAGACACTATATAAGTAATGAAAGGCAGCAATTAATAAACAATTTTGGAAAACAAGTCTCTAAACTCCAGATAATAAGGCAATTCCTGCCTACTACTTTTCATAAAGCCTAATAATACATTTTGGGGGGGATTTAAAAGGTTATAAATGAATATTTTCTAACACATGAAAATGATAAGGGATTCAATTGCCCATGAACAAAGTTTAGTCAGAAGAAAATTAGGTTTAATCACCTATCTGTTGTCTAGATTTTTTCTATACTATAAAAGCACATCCGAGTATCTGAAATAGAGGACGAATAGCATTAGTTGTTCAGAATGTGGCCATTTATAGATAGAACATGTACACAGAATTAGGACTGAATAGAGTAATCACACTCATGTTGATTTCTGGGATGTATGAAAGGTGAAAGGAAGGTTACTAAGAAGTGAAGAGAGCTATATGGAAAAAGTCAGAAAATTTGGTCTCAGAATTAATATTTGCATGCTCATACTATTCTGAAGTCATGGGAAGAGTTAAATTTTGCATTAAGAGAGATTGTTAATAGACTGAAGAGGAACAAAACAATGTAGAGATTAAGATGGGTGAATAGAAGCAGATACAATATTACAAGTGCACTTAGGGGAAGTTAATGTCATTTCATTACTCTTTATTTCATTCAAGCTTTAAACATAACTATAACTTGGAGATGAAATAGTTTGTTTTGCTTCTAATAGAAAATGCACCCCACTTAGGCTCATGGGTTTGAACAGTTGATCCATAGATGATGGTGCTGTCTGGAAAGGTTGGGGGACCTTTAGAAGGTGGAGACTTGGTGAAGGGAGTGATTAACTAGGATAAGCCTTGAGGTCTTATAGCCCAGATCCACTTCTTTTCACAAGCTACATTTTGAGTGCAAATGCAACTTGACTTGCTAGCATCCTGCTACAATTCCTTCTCTGCCTTCTGCCATGTTTTCCCTATTATAAAACAAACTCACCTGTATACAGGATTCTTAATTGAGGGTACCAACCAAATTTAGTGGTAATTTGCTAAGGTTGAAAAAAAATAATTCAATACAAATTCTTACAATGTAAGTATATTGACATGCACATATTTTTCCTGTTTTCACTAAAACAATTTTTGTGAAGAAATAACATCAAATCAGGCCATTGGTGGGTAAATAAAATATGCAAATATTTATTTCTTGTAAAATCTTTCTATATTGGGAATCATTATAACTATCTGAAAATTAACTACCATGATCTTTCTTGTGAAAATGATGTTTATTTTTTGGGTTTATATAACACTCAATTACACCCACGGTTTTCTTATGCCTCAACCTAGGATAACTTTTA
This sequence comes from Rhynchomys soricoides, assembly GCA_019843965.1. NCBI lineage: Eukaryota > Metazoa > Chordata > Mammalia > Rodentia > Muridae > Rhynchomys > Rhynchomys soricoides. The sequence goes on from JADRCH010007474.1 coordinate 1,920,733, forward strand.
ATTGAAAAAAAAAGATTCTTTGGAATTATAGATTTAATTTCTTTTTTCTTCTTCTTTTTACATTATATCAAAGGCAGGTTTATTGGGAAGATGCTCTTGTGAGAGTTCACTGGCCCAAAGGATTGAGACCATGTGTACCATCATAGAGAGAGTGGTCAGTGAAGGGGGAAGAGAAAGAGAGAAAAGACACACAGAGAGATGAGAAGGAGACATTCAGATTTAATTTCTTAATAGTACTAGATGAATAATTGTTCTAGTCTTGTGGATTGCATTCAATGAATACTTATTTAGAAGTAACTATTTGTAAATGATTTTACTCACTGCTCTGGATAACACAAAAGAATGTAAAGTCATGGCTTTCTTTGCCATCATAAGGAAGCCAGGCGGGTGTCCAGGTAACTACATTATTCTTCAGATGGAGATTAATGCATTGATAGAGAAAGACAGAGACAGAAGATTTCCTCTGGTATGAAATTTTGTTCATGACTTTATATAATATTAGACTTTGGACATAAAGGTAACCTGATAGCTTCGTTAATGAGAGTTCCAGCAAAGAATTTTCTAGGAAGACAGTATATATTATGGAGGTGTGAGAGTGCATACTCCCCTATCAGTGTCATAAACCATGGCAGGACTCAGCTACCAGTATTATTAACAAGCTCCCAAGACAATTCTGATGTATGAGCTCTGCAAACAGTACAAGTTTAAGCATTTTTCTAGGACAATTGCACAAAGAGACACATAGAGAGAATGAATATAGAAGAGCAAAAGAATGTGAAACCCATAGATTTTATGCTAAATTTGAAGCAAGACTAAGTATGTGTAAAGAAGAGTGAGAAAAGTGAATGTAACACCCAGTGTAACTCATCGAATAAGTTTTGATTATATATATAAATATGTTATTATTAATTTTATTTACATATTCATTTAAATTGAAAATATAAAATATAAATTAATCCTATTTATATAAAATTTAAAATTTAACAAAACTAATCTACATTTTTAGAAAAAAATATTAGTGTTTATCCATAACGGTAGCATTTAGAGGAAAATTGGGCTTTCTTGGATGTAATTTAGGTTCTATTTTTTAATTGAAAGGCTAGTTGGAAATATATTCTGAACTTTTGAAAGTAATCGGTACTCTTTTGAGTATTTTTCTATAATGTATGTAACACATAAATAAAGACTCTAAAAATTAGGTTGAGCATGATAAATATAACAAAAATTCCTATTAATTATATTGATAGCATTACAGATAAATAATGATATCTTTCAATGCTCCAATAATTATATGAAATCGAAATAATAAAATATGGAAGATGCTACAGATCATCTGAATAGAAGAAAGTAGTTTACATTTTAGAATAGATTTCTATTTAAAAAATTCGTTTACGTACTTGATGGCATGTACATCTGTATACAACATGCATGTATGGTTTCTTCAGACATCAGAAGAGGGCGTTGAATCTTCTGGAACTGAAGTTACAGATGGGTTTGAAAAGCCATGTGGTAGTTGGGAAACAGACCCAGGTATTCCAGTACCATAGAATTCAATATTAATATCTAATACATACCATAATGTAGTCTCCAAAATTCAAGGTTATACTTAGCTGCTCATTTAAAATCTACTGTATAATTGTTAGTAAAAATTCCAAGTTAGCATGCTCAACGATAGCTCTTGGTATATGTTTCTAAAGTTGTTCTTACATGTTGGCTACTTCAATAAATGACATATGATAGTTAACATTGACTTTCTTCTTTCCTATACCAGTCAAGACTTGTTGGCTACAAGTTTAAATAAATTATCTATGTCTTTCCCCTATAGTTATTGAAGGAAAAATACTACTGACCCTACATACATAGTATAACTAGATATCTTTTCTTCCTAATCTGTAAGACACACACTAAGTACCTGCCTTCATAGTCAAAATAAAAACTGATATACCTGACTAACAAGTTTTTTATAGTAGCTAGATTTTGCCAACTTCTCCAACCCATCAGCTGCCACATCATTAATGTCTACTGGTTCTTCCAATGAATATGCCAACTCAACATTATTCATACACTGAATTAGTAGCAATTTCCTTTTACAATGCTATTTTTAAAATTATTACAGTAGGAAATCAAAATACATTATAATTGAGTATATCATTTTAATTTATGGGTTATTTTTATACCTTCTCAGAGAATCATTGTCTATATAAATGAAGAAACTTTTAATCCAGTGAAAAGTATAATAGACTTCCTATCCCCAGGGCAATTGACAGACAGGAAAAAATTAGGAACTTGCGGGTAATTGATACCTGTGCAGATTTTACTCCCTTTGTTTCATCTGCACATTTCTATTCTCACAGTTTGTCACCCCCAGTTTAGATTCCTTTTGTTTTGTCTTGTTCCTTCTTTATATATGTATTTCTTTTTCTTGTCTAGAGGTTAAATAAATGCCAAATTTCTAATTACTCTTTGGAGTTATTCTACCCAAAATTTGTATCTGATGCTGCACAATGTATATGTTTATTACTTGTTAATCTATAGTTTGTCAGCCACATTTATACACCTTAATGGAGAAACACGGTAGTCAGGGCAGAAAGGTTCTCCCTCCCATTTTGTCAAGAAACTTACTCATTGGTTTCATATATATGGCAGTTTAAATAGTAAAGCTTATAAAATACCTTCTCATTGATTCAACTCAAAATTTTGAATCATTTCCCATCCATTATTTTCCCTTACTTTATCTGACAAATGGATATTTTAATTTTTCTTTCCATCTCTCATTGGAGACTATAATATTTGTGATGGTAGAAATCTTTCTTAATTGCTAATCACTGCAAATCAGGTTGTCTCCCTAGTGAATGCTCTCTAGTACGTGATTTGACATATTTATTGAGTGCTAAGGTTGAATGAAATCTGACTTAGGATTGGGCTCCAGTGGTGCAAACACTTAGCACATAGTACGTATATGAAAATATTTTCATGCAAATTTGTTCATCTAATTCATAATAAACCTCTTTGCCTAGTGGCCACAGAAACCACCAAACATCAGTAAACTAATTTCTAAAAATTTCCAATATGAAAGAACAAAACAATATTACAAACTGGCCACTATGCTGATTAAAAAGAAAATGTTTTATAAGTTTCAAAAAATGATTAAAAAATAGTAAGGAGGTGAGTAATGCCTTGTGTCAAGTGGAACTTCCTTGAGCTCTTAATGGGCTTTGTTCCTCAGAGTCATATGGGATTTTAGGACTGCAAACTAAGGAGAGGTCCCTCCTTCTGCAATCACAGTGCTTCTGTAATTACAGATAAAGGTTTGTCAGCATTTTCATTTAAAGAACTTAACTCAGCTGTTAAATGTCCATTAGCCCAATATATGGCTTATAATATCTTAGCTTAACTACCTACTAAAAATAGCTAATTAAAAATTGATGGGTTTTTATAAAATTATGTAAATAAATACCACAGTGAAATCATCACTTCAAGTATGATCATTTTCATAACAATAAAAGTACAAATATTTTTCACTTTTTGAATTTTCTATTTGTGTTCATTATTTGGTAAGTATCTAAGAAGTTTAAACATGTGTTTATTTAGTAATATACAACATCTTGTCCCAAAGAGGGGCATTACCTGAACTATTGTGGCAGACAATTAACACTATTAATGAAAGGGTGAGGCAATTGAATGCGTTGAAGTAAATTTAAAGCTTAAGGATAAAGGAATACCACACATAACTGGTATCTGATTATATATTTTGACCCACTCAGCCCTCAGAAGGATGACTGTATCACAACCCTTTCGTCAGTGCTCAGGGATCTATGCAGAAAAGAATGCGAAATGATTTTAAAAGGCAGGGCTGTGGTTTACTTCAAGGAAACAACATCTTCGAGAAACCACAGGACCGATACACAAATGAATTACCAGAGACTGTGACAGAATACACACAAACTGTACAGATTCAAGCCATATAAAATCCTAGCACTGAGAAAGGGAAGTATACACAGAGATCCAATCCTTAACCAATAAACTATTTGAAACTTAGCAGAAAGGAGAGGTGGACTTCGTCCCTCACCTGGAAGACATCTCCAATTGATAGCCACTTTCAAATGAATCTCACTGAGAAACAAAACACTCTTAAGGGTAGGTCCCATGCCCAGGAGTATAGGACTAATACTAATACAAAATGAGCTGAATAGCATCATTAAAGTTATTGTGTCATAAGGTTGTCAAGAATTTTATTTAAACCTTACATATCATTGGTATCTCTATTATGACATCCAGTTTTGTGTTTTTATGTCATTCTGTGTGCAAGCATGTGTATACCTGCATTTATTTTTATTTCTTGTTTTTTTTCTTTGCTTTTTGTTGGATTGTTTTGTCCTATTATAATTTGTATGTTTTGCTGTATTTTATTTTATTTTATTTTTCTTAGATGCCTGTTTTCTTTTTTTGTTCTTTTTTCTTTTTTTCTTTTCTTTTTTTTTTTTTTTTTTTTTTTGGTTTTTCGAGACAGGATTTCTCTGTGTAGCCCTGGCTGTCCTGGAACTCACTCTGTAGCCTAGGCTGGCTTCAAACTCAGAAATCCGACTGTCTCTGCCTCCCAAGTGCTGGGATTAAAGGTGTGGGACACCATGCCAAGCTAATGCCTGTTTTCTAAAGAGAGGTATGTACCAGATGGTAGGGGAGTGGGGAGAAATAGGATAAGCAGGGGAAAGGGAAAACATGATCAGAATATAATGTAAGAAAAATTCTATTTTTAATTAAAAAAAAAGAGAGCAGGGGATCTAGGTTGAAGTTATATTGTATGTATATGAATATTCTGTGATAAGGAAAAGGCATAATATCATCAATATGGATTTGTTACTTGATATTTTCAGGAATACTCAGAAGATTTATCTCCTTAAGGTCATTTATCCCAAAAGCAACCTGATAAGACATGTAAACAATAATACTCTAATTGACATGCTTGTCTGTATGTGTCAACAATACAATTAAGATTTATTCTCTGCCAAGTAGATTGGTCTAATTTTAACTTATCATGCTCACAAAGAAATTCTTTGGGTAAATAGAATACTTACTTGAGAGTAAAAATAAAATTAAGAAAAACATACCTTAAGAAGCTCATTTTTTGTTATAGACAAGAAATTCTGTGAATTAATCTATTGAAAACATTTTTATCAAAATTATATAAATAACACAACTAGAGCATAATTCTTTTACTTAGATATTTCATTTCATAGCCTCAGTCTTGACATTTCTTTGTTTTGTCTTGTTGTTTTTGACAAGGGCTTACTATGTAACTCTAGCTGTCCTGGAACTCATTAAGTTGAGCATGCTGGCCTTGAACTCACAGTGATCTGCCTGCCTCCACCTCCCAAGTGCTAGGATTAAAGGCTTGTGCCATTTCTCCCATTGAGATTTTTTATTTTAAGTAATTATAAGTTTATTGCATCATGTAAAATGATGTTGCCTAAAATGGTTGCTATTTCCTTCTTAATGACAAAGTAAGAATATAACTTAAAATCAGATAATGATTTATAACTTCTGATTATGGAAAAATTGTCATTAAAGAAATGATGTAATTTGATCAGAAATTTCCCCCAATGGCCCATTTGTCATGAGCTTTAGTCTCTAGTCTGGCTATGAGGTAGAGGTTTTAAGATGTATAGACTAGCATACACAGGCTGGACCTAGGTCTCCTAGCTCATAAGTAGCAGATGTGCAGCTTGGCTTTCACGTGACTCCCAAACAACTAGAGTAGGGGCTATCCCAAAAGCTGTTGCCTGTACGTGGGATATGTTCTTCTAGCTGGACAGCCTTGTCTGGCCTCAGTGGGTGAGGATGAGCCTAGCTTCACAGATACATGAAGTTTGAAGTACGTGTGTGTGTGTGTGTGTGTGTGTGTGTGTGTGTGTGTGTGTTAATACCCAGAGGACACCCCACTTGCTCAGAAGGGGAGGAAGGATGGGGAAAGGATTATGGGAGGGGGTGACCAGAGGGAGGCAGTGAGCGGGATGTAAACTGAGTAAGTAAAAAAATAATAAAAATTTTTTAAAGAAAGATACATAGGCTTAAGTTATTAAGAATGTGCCCTTTAAGTCAACCTCGGGTCTCCCAAACCTTCATTTTCTTAACTTTGACATTGCATCCCTTAGTGATTTTTCTGCATTCCTTGCCATGGTATGATTACAGGTATAAAAGGCCCTCCTCTGAGTTCCAAAGTTTTGGAAAGGTATCTTTGCTCCAAGGGCTTTCTATTGAGATAGATAAGCACACTTGAGATCGCTGTATTGCCAAAAGCACCTGAGGATTAAATATCCTGTTTAACTGGCAAGACACTCAGGGAACATTAGAATTTGGTTCAAGTAGTCCCAGGCATAGGTCATGAAAGCAACAGATATTAACACTGTTCCTATTACCTTAGTTACTCAAGAATGATGAATCCAAACATAATGGGGAAATTGAAGCTTTGACTGCACATGGTTTGAAGACTTGGTTCCCAGGGAGAACATAAGATCTTATGGAAGGCGATTATTGAAGGTTTGTTCCAAAGGGAACCAAGGAATAATTCTTTCTTTCTTGTTCTTGTTCTTGTTCTTGTTCTTGTTCTCGTTCTCGTTCTCGTTCTCCTTCTCGTTCTCGTTCTCCTTCTCCTTTCTTTCTCCTCCTCCTCCTTTTTCTTTTTCTTCTCTTTTTTCTTTCTCTTTATGTCATCATTATTATTACTGACCCACAGTCTCCATTATACTGCCCCACTTATGCTTACAGTATTCCTCTTTCTGCATCACCAGAGTGAGAATTATGGACATAATTCATCATGCTCTATTACAGTCTACTCATAATAATGAATGTAATGTAATAGGATATAATACACTAAGTATGTTTACGTTGAAATTATTTCAAATAATTTTTTCAAATGCTCATTAGGTATTTAAAATGTTTTTCCCTCCCTATGAAAATCCTAATTATTTTCTAAAGAAAGCATGTTTATGAATCATTTAAAATTCTCTCTAGTGGACTAGAACAAGAGCTTTTGGCTAACAGTATATGCTCATTATATTATGCCTAAAATTTGAATAGCAATAACAGCAATCATTTCAATCAAAGTGTCTTCTATTTCTTTGTATCATAGAGAAATAAAAACTATTATCCTATAAACTTTGTTAATGTGGAAAAACCTAATTTTGAAAATAAGTAAACTTTTCATTTTAATTTCTGTTCCTTTTACATTGTTTTTAAGATAAATGTTCCATATTCTTATTAACAACAGTAGCAGATAACAATGTATTCTATGCTTGGCAAATTACATGTCTGTCTGACTGTTAATCTTAAGAGGATTAAAAGATTCTAAAAGTAAAGATCCACCTCTTTTGGATCTTGGTATTTATGATATGTGTTTTATGTCTAAGCATACTTAATCACCCTCATAAGCTTACTATAAAGATTTTTAATAAGCTTCAAAAACACTCTTAAACTCATGTAGCTAAGTTTAAGAATAAAAGTATGAACTTGTGCCTATCTGAGTACAGAATTCCTTCAAGAAAATATCAGCACATATGGCCTTATAAGAATTCAAAGAACAACAGTCACTGGTGTTCATCAGTCCCCAGAAGTGTTCCTGTGATTTGAAACATGTGAATTGTTTTCAATTTTAATAATCCAGGAATATTTATTAACAATTTTCCATGTGAGCTCATGTAGATTATAAAGAAAATTCTAAGAAACCTAAGCAGAAAAAAAAAAAAGGAAAATAAAAGTGTGGCTGTCAAATATTTTATTAATAGTGAAAAAGACCTGTACACAACAGCAAGAAAAAACCAACAACAAAACTATTATCCTGTCAGAAAAGAAAACTAAGCTTGTATATGTATTTTTGGAGAGCCAAGTCCAAGATAGGTATGTGTATAATAAATTCATCATAGGAATTATTAGTCAACAGAATGTACCCCTTAAAATAAGAACATACATCTAAGTCGGGCAGTGGTGGCGCATGCCTTTAATCCCAGCACTCAGGAGGCAGAGACAGGCGGATTTCTGAGTTCAAGGCAAGCCTGGTCTACAGAGTGAGTTCCAGGACAGCTAGGGCTACACAGAGAAACCCTGTCTCGGGAAAAAAAAAAAAAAAAGAATGTACATCTAGTCACCCACATAAGAGCCAATTAGCCACTATCAAAACAAGTAGGATTTCTTAGGTTTTACTTCAAATACAAATGACGGACCATTTCCTGATTATTTATTTTGCCTATAGTATGTATTTCCATGTTTGTAGTTTATCCAAGTGTTACTGTAAAAATTTAACAGAATGGTAAAGCTATGCCTTCAATGGGATAGATCTTGCTTGGCACTAACAACAGAATAGTTATTTAGAAATAGCCATTTAAGTGAGTTTTACTAGGTTATTTATAAAGATCAAAATTTCAAATAAGAATTTCTACAATAAAGCTAGAAATAAGAATATACAGATCCCATGTAAAGGAAAAGAAACTGTAAATACATTATATACAAACACCTATGAGAAATGATTTCTTAATGCTGACATAATGCTCAGTACTGTATAGATATTTGACCATATTGCATATTTTAGCAATATTAATGAAGTCTTTGGTCTGTCTACCAGCAAGGAACATTTTTTTTTTGAATGACTCTCAAAAAATTCTGGATACAAGGCTAGAATATCTATCCTTTCCCTATATTCAAAAGAGACTTTGTCATACTTTCATCCCCATAGTTCACCAATTAAGATAATCTGAAAGGCAGTCTGTATATATCTCACAATGCTAGCAACTTCTGTCATGGCAAAACGTTTAATATGAAAACACTGAAGGAACATGTTTATAAATTCAAAATAATTCTATTTGACTGATATGAGTTCAAAGAAGGAAATGTAAAGGTCTTAGAGATTGTTTTATATATGTTCATATAATGTACATATATATGCATATATACATATACGTATATACAGTGTATGTTGAGTAAGTATAAAAGCACACATTGGTTTATTATATTGTTATTTTAGCATTCCTTTGTATTTACATTATATAAGTGAGTAAATGCCAACCAAAATAGGAAGTTAGATATATTTCTCGAAAAAAATTAAGCTTAATTTTTAATAAAGATATAAAGATAAATATATTTATATAATATCAGTCTGTTCTACATAATGATCATTTTTATTATCTTTGATTTACTGATTCTGATTATAAAAAAAATGCAGATGACTGAATTTATATTTTTGGGTCTGGTACTATGATGATAATATGCCCATTCTACTTTTTTTTTTTTTCCGAGACAGGGTTTCCTCTGTGTAGCCTTGGCTGGCCTGGAACTCACTCTGTAGAACAGGCTTGCCTCGGACTCAGAAATCCGCCTGCCTCTGCCTCCCAAGTGCTGGGATTAAAGGTGTGCGTCACCACAGCCCAGCTCCCATTCTACTTTTCTAACAATAGACTCTTAAGAGAGTACCATAACCTAGTATTGACTTGATTACAATGATGAAGAAGTATGAGTATGGTTAAACATAGAGGAATTAATATTTCTAATTCATTGTTGATTTGCTCCTACTCCTATTCTACCCAAACAGATTGTCATCTCAAAATTATTTAGGCATCATTTGCTCCTAGCATAATGTTTTGCACACAAGAGTTGCTTAGCAGAATTTCCTCAAATTATACATTTCATAGATCCAATCCTGTACCCATACATTACTTTTCTCCATTCTCCCTGGGCTAAATATAATTACTTCAATCAGAGAACTCATAAAATAGAAACATTTGATTAACTTATGTTTTTATGAGGTTTCAATCAAAATCATTTTGATTGTTTCATTCTCTTCACTTTAAAGCCCCTTTAAAATAGATTAGTCTATTTTATTGCCTTGGTAAATATAGAATGTAGAATATAATTTTAATCTTTACTAATGATTGGGGCCATTAAAAAGTTCCAGAATCATCATCTTTCCAACTATTCTTGAGTATATTGCTGTGCATATAGAAAGTTTGGGTCTTGCATTTGTGAGGCACATCTAGACCTTGCAGAGTGAATGCGCTATGAAAACTGCTTTGGGGAATGAAGCAGTGCTACAAATGTGTCCTACATTGATGACTCTTTGCTTCTTGGATTTGCATGAATGAACCAGAGATGGATAATAAACTATTGTACTTTATTTTCATTTTATCACCACATGACCTCCTATGTAAATAATTCTTATCTAATTTTATATTACTCCTGAATTTGGTACATTTACTTCTTTCTAATCTATTTCTAATCAAATTTTTTAATTAATTACATGCCAATAATTAGAATAAAATAAACAAATATAGTATCTTTTGAGCAGTTTATCTCTAAAATACCCTCCTTCTAAGAAAATTTATTTAAAAAGACCAATTTTGAAAATTACAGAAGGCATGCACATCCCTGGGGCTCATTTTTATTAAGATCACTTAACTTTCTGCATTAATGACTGAAAAGCATCTTTCAAATAGCTTATTTTTTCATGCAAGTAGGTGAGAACTACAGAAAGAGACAGAGACAAAAGGAAAGACAGAAAATGAATAGTGAGGAAGAGAAAATGGGTTCTTATAATACTTTCACATCTGTCCTTTTAGATAGAGACTGCACAGGCATTCATCTCACAAGAAAGCAAGAAACCTTGGCACACTCTTTCCTCCACTAACCCCTGCTTTCATTATTGTTTCCTTTACATTTATCTTTAGTTTGTTTTCTTTCTTAAAGTATAATAATCCACTTGTCTTCAGGTAAAATGATAAAACATTGCCTCACCCTCACCTGTGTATTTGTGTGTCCATGTGTGTGTTTATTTGTGTTTAAAGAAAATTAACTAGAGACAGTCCTTTTTCAAAAGTATAAGTTATGGAAAATATTTCATTGTTGTCCTACCATAGCAAAGATTTAAATAAATTTTGATAAAAGTGGAAAGGTACATGCAATATCAAGTGTTAATACAACATTAAGTGTTTTTATTAAGAGGAATCCTTCTTTAGCCAGTGATGCTCTGGATTAACTGAAAATAAATGGAAACAAATATTTTGTCTTGAAAGGTATGTCATACATTTCTGAGGACATTTCAATTATATTCTGTAAAACAAACAATACCTAAAGGTCGAAGGAATGATTGAACCCTCTTCACTTTGGAGTAACTCTAATGACTACTCTATATAAAAATTTATCTTTACAAAAATCAAAGATAGCATCTCAAATTCTGGTTTAATAAAACACACAGATATTTCCAAAATAAAAAGCCTGTGGCTTTTGTCTCTGACTCCAGTTGGGTTTAAATGTATGTTAAAAAGAAGATCCTTTGCATATATCTGCAGTGCTAAGTAAAAGGAATTATTTGTTAATCTGAGTATAAAGTGAAAACTATAGCTAGCTGATCTGGATGCTTCAGTCTCACAAATTGTACTCTTTATGAACATGTTTCATTTCCCTTTTAATGAAAGAAGTCTCTCTCTCTCTCTCTCTCTCTCTCTCTCTATATATATATATATATATATATATATATATATATATATATATTTACCTACAGAAAGAAGTGAGAGCTAAGCCTGCAGGGTTCACACTCTTTTCTTATTTAGTGACTTCATCTTTGGGTATCAATTACCACAGATTAGAACTAACCATTGCAGTGCCTCCTCAAAGCTCAGTGGTAGGGATGATATGGACAGCACTTGACAAGGAAAAGGCCGAGAGTATCCTTTAGCCAAGAAAGGAGTGAATAATGAGAATCACTACAGGTGTTAACTTAACTGTGATCCTTTATATATACTTTGATGGAGAAATTATGTTTGATTCATTTGAGACATCAGTAAAAATACTATTATATCATAGCTATTGATCATTTTATTTGCTTTAAATCTGTCTCTCTCATACCTTCTTTCTTCTATTCTCTCACTATCATATTTTCCCTATCTCTCCATCCCCATAGCTCCAACACCAACATAAACACATACTCACAAATGTACCAATAAATGTATTACAACCTGTACTTTAAAATCAATTTAGGTTCTAAAGGCACTCATTGATAAAGGACTGCTGTGTCTTTGAATATATGGTGGCATAGTGAGGATCTGTTCAAATAATCCAAGAGCTATAGTCCCTTAGTCACATCTGCTAATGCTGATGGAGTCAAACAAACTATATTGTAACAATCAAAATGCCTATCTAGTACAAGGCTGAAAGATTACATTCTTTAGGGGTTATGGGAGTGTTTAGATGGTTTATCTGATCCTGACTTAACTTTGGTATTTGGTATATGTCTAGAAAATTGTCCATTTCATCCAGATTTTCCAATTTTGTTGAGTATAGGCTTTTATAATAGTAGGATCTGAGATTGCCCCACCTGGGGATACATCCCATATATAGCCACCAAACCCAGACGTTATTATGGATGCTGGGAAGTGCTTGCTGATAGAAGCATAATAAGTTGTCTCAAGAAAGGCTCAGACAGAGCCTGACAAATACAGAGGCGAATACTCGCAGCCAACCATTGGACTGAGCTGGGGGTACCAGATGGAGGAGTTGGAGAAGTGACTGAAGGAGCTGAGGGAGTTTGCAGTCCCATGGAGGGAGGAACAGTGTGAACTGTCCATACCCTCCGAGCTCCCAGAGACTGTACCACCAAACAAAGTATACACATGGAGGGACCCATGGTGCTGGCCACATATATGGCAGAGGAGGGCCTTATTGGCCATCAGTGGGATAAGAGGCCCTTGGGCCTGAGGGTGCTAGATGCCCCAGTGTAGGGGAATGCTAGGGAGGGAAGATGGAGTGGGTGGGTGGGGGAGCAAACTCATAGTGTCAGGGGGAGGGGGTTGGATAGTGGGTTTCCAAAGGGCAAAACATTTGAAATGTAAATAAACATCCAAAAAATGATTGCATTCATATGCATAGAGAAACACTTCAAGTGAAAATTGTAAAAGTGGGAACCTGTTTGCAAATAACTCACTGAATTAGTTCTGTACACAATAAGTACTACATAGTAACTACTATTGGATAATGGAAATTTAGCTTTCAGCTAAATTGCTCTAAGAAAACTTACATTAGTAGCATAAATTTATCTGTAACATTTATAGCTTAAAATTAATAAGCCTATTTGTGACACTTTAAGTTATTCAATTAAAATTGTCTGAATTAATGTGTAAAACTAGTTTTCATTTTAATTATTTCCCATAATACAAATGTTTGCCTTTCTACACATTTATTCCCTTTATGATCGATGCATATTTTGTTCGAAAACAATCACATTAATGACTTAGCCAGAAACTTGAGTTGAAATGCTTCATTATTCATGTCCTCCAACAGTCCTATAATCTATTCATATTTAGCTGTCATTCACAGCTCTGCCCCTTTTTATTGTTATAAATTGTATTTTAGAACTATGAGTCTTTATACTGTCCATAAGTCATATTTTATAACTGAGCATATAATGATAGGATAGTGTACAGCATTAATTATAAGATCAGTTGAGAGTCAACAGAGGAACTCATTGAATATATTTTCAGGAAGATTCTAGATTCTATTATGTTTAAATTTCAAAATGATAAATATTGCTTATCAAAATCAATTAGTAATTTAATAAAGAGCAAGTTCTGTGGCAAAGTAGGATTTTCCTCCTGAAATAACATTACTAATTAAAAGCTTTCAGATGTTATTAAATGTTGACTTTAGAAATGCTGGAAACATGCAAACTTTAGCATACAATCATATCATCATCTGGATTTAATGATTTAAACATGCTGTCTAATAGATTAATTAGGTATCTCTGGTCTGTTATTTAGCCTCTCTGTGCCTCAATTTCCTCATGTGTATGAAAATACATTGAAATAGCTGATTCACTATAGTTTTTATAGTTTATGATAATTATATGTAAGCAAAGGATTCCTATATCCTTGAAAGAACCAGGAATAATAGAGATCGATCCCAGTCATATTTTACTTCAGGTCATTTCAGCCATTTCTCTACACACCGATAACCTTCATCATATTTAGTTATATTCTGGTACTCACTTTCCATTCAGTCTCTTTACTTCAAGATCTCCATTTGAGAAATGTCATCAATAGGCAGGTCAAAGGAAGCATAAGAAACTGGTTTCTTTGTAAAGTAATTTTATTATATTTGTACCAAATCTCACATCTACATTTAAACATAACAGACAAATCATTTTAGGTAAATAAAAAAATCACCTTTCCAGTATTCTTTAGAGACTCCAAAGATGGTAGACATATCAAAGGGAACTAATACTTTAGTGGTGATTTTTTTTAAATCCAAGAATCAAAGTATGGGTCTAATCAGGAATTTGATTAATCATTTCCTGTGACATTTAAGTACTTTATGGTTTGATTCTAAATGTAGAAGCTCTCAATGCTTCTTAGTAGATGAAAATCCATAGAGTTCCATGAACAAAATTATTTTAAGTGACTCATGTGTCTATTTACTGGCGTACATAAGATGGATTCACCACCAGGTGTGTGGACTCTTAATTGTGAAGCTTTTTTTTTTTTTCAGTAGAAAAATGGGGTTAATTTGTCAAGGTTCTCTGGAGAAACACAGCTATAGAATGGATAAATATAATAAATATATGGGATTCACATATGAATTGTTGTTGACCAATAAGTGGAAATAAACTGCAGGGTGAACGAGTAAGCCAGAGACTCAAAAAAACTGTCAGTATAGTTCCAGTATGAGAAGCAATGAGTTTGAGAGACCAGAAGTGCTAAACTTTCTGTTTGAGTCCAGTTCCAAGAAAAGTCCATGTCCCAATCTGAAACCAATCAAGCAGATGAAATTCTCTGCTCAAAGAAGGGCATCCTTTTTGTGCCAGTAACATTTTTGTGAGATTTGAATGAGGTCCTCTCGATAGAAAGCAATGTGTCTTGCCAGGTATACATATTCTAACATGAAATTTACCATCAAATAGTATCTCCCTGATATACTAATAGGTTCAATGATATATCTGTCCAGTCTTCATTGCTGCATCAGGCAAGCTGACATAGGAAACTAACCTTGACAGCAACTGTTGACAAATCACAACACTGGTAACATATTTGAGCAGCAATGTTAACAGGAGTGAGTGATGCTCATGGCCTCTTAATTTCAGAAAAACAAAGATAAAGTTTGATGACTATAACTTACAAAAGATTAGGCACCTCCTATCCATTTCTACAACTTCTAAAATAGTTTGTTTCATGAAATGATAACAAATGGAGACCATAACCAAGTAAATAGTGACTTATGTGGTACAATCAAAATAATTTCAATCTTGTTGTTTTAGATTCCTTTATCAACTTTTATCTGAAGATTTATGGTTGTAAAAATTTCCAATAAAATGTATATACAAGGTGAGGTTGGATGAACATATATGGTTACATATATAACAGAACATGATCGTGACATTTGAAAATGTGGAAGGAAAGCTGGTGAGATGACACAGTAACTAAGGGTATTGGCTACCAATGTTAGTGGCATGAATTCTATTGTCAGAATCCATATGGAAGAAAGAAATAACAGATTCTTCCAACTTGTCCTCTGACATATGTACTGTCAATTTGTACACACAGAGATATAAACAAACAAACAAATAAATAGAACAAAACCAGTAAAATAAATATCAAAATGTAGAAAGAAGAAAATAAATGGATAAAATATATTTGTTCTTAAGGAATTCCTTTTTACAGTGAAACATGTCCAAATCCTCAGAGATAGAATAAAATAGATTAATTAATATTCATTGAAGCTCATTACTTCTAGTTAATAAGAAATCAGAAAAAAGAAATATTAGATTGACAGGATAAAAGAGACTTTTCCAAATGATGTCTGATACACCTAATAGAATCAGTTACCAGACAAAATGGAGTTGATGCTACAAACAAAATGGCAAGGAAATCAAAGAATACTGTGATGAACCTCAACTGTGATGCACTGAAAAGCATAGATTTTTATCTACTATAAATTTTGTAATCACATACTAGCAGATGGTTAACATGTGTCAATACTTACAGGAAAGTTATCACTGAAATTGTTAGTTGGATACTCTATCTGTATGCTATTTTTTCACCTTATAGCTATTTTAAGGGCTTTTTGTATCAGACAAAAGTTTTATGTCAGTTAAGAATGCAAGTGGAATTTTAGAACAGTTGTAAAGTTGATTGCATGTTGTAAAGTATATCATGCCACCAATAATCATTATCATTCTATTTTTGTAAAACATAAATGCTTCCAGTCTGTATTTATATAACAAGAAAACACTTCTAAAGCATTTCAACTTGAAAATTTACACAAAATATTATCAATAGTAAGCTTCATAATTTTTAACTATGCATATCTTTTCCCAAAGATTCTGATAACGAAACAATGACACTTTATGTTCTCAATGGGAATATTTATTTGTTAACTAGTGTTTCATGCAATTTGATTCAGCTAGAGCTCCCTTGCTTACTTGGTATTTTGGATGTTACTTAGGTCCATTCTATCTGCCTGAGAAGAGTCAACAGCTACAGCACAGGTTTCAGCACCTTGGGATTCCATGCACATAGAATAACAATGTGATACGTGTTTCGTGTTTATTGAAAATTCTATATAGTCAGGAGGCATAGATACATGATCTCTTCACTAAATGCTAATTTACTATGCCATGGCAAAATGAATCACAGGAATATCCGAAGAAGTATGGATCAATAGTAAGAGAAAATGAAAAACTCATTTGATAATTTTATTTCCTAGAGTGAAAAAGAGATTAGAACAAGGTAATATCTGGTGTAATAATCGCTAATGTCATGCAAAATTTATTAAAGAAAATGCAATTGTGGAAATTATCAAATCAAAGAATATTAGAGGTAGAAGAATCATTTCACAAGTTCATATTTTCTTTTTAAAAATGAACTAGATTTATCTGCTGTCCTTAACGTAATGTCTATTTCATCCTGTGAATCTCCCTCTTTTCCATTATTGAGCACTTTTAGACTTTTAAACATGAGGTTCTGTGTTGAATTTTCAGATGAGAAAATTATAAAATCCATGAGGCATGAACTTAACAGTTATTAGAATATGATTTCTTATTTGGAAAGTACTCTTGTTCTCTCCCTTTAAACAGTAACTGATGAGTGCATTTTCTGCTACTTTTTCCAGGTGATAGCATTTATCCACTGAAGTGGCCAATGTCTCTACTTCCATGTGATTAGCTTCCTCATGAGAGAAAGCATAATGCTGCATGCAAAGTGTCAATGTAATCACAAGAAGGGTATTCTAATTCTCATAAAAACACATTTCAAGTTCCTGGTTTAATCTGGTGGTAGAGTGTTTTCCACTCTTAATTCTAGAATGTGACCTGACTTTAGAAATTTGCTATTCCTTGTGTCTGAGAAAGAAGAGGCAGGTGGTGTTATACCATAAGCTAAAGAAAGAAATCGTGCATCCAGTGGAAGTATCTGGAGACAGATCACTCAAATTCAAATTCAGATGTACATAAATGGAATTTTAAAGACAGTTCCACTTAAATGCCTAAACTGGACTCCAGTAGTTATGTTCAATTAAGAAACAACACCTTGTACATCGCATAGCTACTATACACACAAGACATAAATATAAATAGTTCATAAAATAATTCAATAAAATCATACTTCCACATGAACATGTATCACTTCATAATGATCCTAGGACATGAATATTTGCACCAAGTAGCTGAAAATATAGTTTTAACAGACAAGAAGTCAACTCACATTTTATTGTTATCTAGGTAGAAGCACATGTTCCAATATTTTCTCATTCACTCATTCCAAAGAAAAATGGGCCTATTTCTTTGAACAATCTGTGACAATTATAATACCTAAGAAATAAATAAAGCACAGTAACTGCTATTTCTAAAATATTATGCTAAAATATTATTTTAATAAGTATGACTATAAAATAATAAATTATGACCAGTTTGTTAAAGCAATAAGTCACAACTTTGGTTCATAAAGAAGCTACTGCATTACACCTGTATGTATTTTGTGACTGGCTAATAGTAGCATATATTATCTAGAGATATGTGTTACATAAAATTCTTGTCTGGTCAAACTATATTTAAATCTATATTCTCCATCATATATACCTATGCTTTCAATATAATTTTCTACATACATTATATTTCATAGTTTTATCACAGCTTGATGTGTAAATTAACATTATGTGTCAAGTCCCATTCATTCTTCACATAAACCATGCATGTTCATCAGCTTGGATCTCTTTGTAAAAGAGTCCTCTGTAAAAGGACTATAATCCTTTTTCATTCCCCCATCTTTGAGCAAGTCTTTCTTTAGGTAACACACTTACCAGTAAGTTTTAGTCATAAGCCACATACCAGTTTTTGCCTACATAGCAGAATGTAGCATGTATTACACAACACTTATTATTTTATTATATATGACAATAGATTATTTTATCTTTACTCTAAAGGGCAATATTTTTTTCTGCAAACAAAATTCAGATACTTCAAGGTCAGAAACAATATATTTCATTAACATGTTTATTGGCACAGAAAGCATTTATTGTGGTTTATTTATGGGCTAAATAGAGTACTATGCCCTGAAAACAGAGATGGCAAATAAATGTTCTTGAGATTCAAGGAGATTTTGTCCCTGCAATTCAATCTAGTAATTGCTAGAAGAAGGTCATAAAATAATGCTCTAGACCAGTGGTTCTCAGACATTAGTGTGCATCCAATCACTTTGAAGGCTTATTAAAATGAGTACTGCTAGACTTCAACCTAACTATTACTGATTTAGCAGATCTGAAATAGGGCTTATGATATATTCCCATCACATTCACATAGGATGCTAGTGTCTTTGTTCTGCAGTCAGTGATTAGAGAAGGTAATGGTCATTACAAGGGACATATGTCAGAAAGCAGACAATGGAATACAAAGTCTACTGCAGTCAAGGAGCACCAATGATGCTCTGTGGTGTGCTTACATAATTCACAAGAAACAAGTATGCCAATTTTGTTTGGTAACACAAAATATTTTTTAATGGATTGGGTATTTCATGGTAAAGATTATATATTTTATAAAAACAAGTTTATGTCAGTAATACAAAATTAGAAAGAGATATTGTTATCCATGGAATTAAGGTTTTGGAAAAGCTTTAAAAATGTATACATAATACTAAAATTTAAAAATAAATTATGGAACCTATTTTATTCTCTCAATATTTATTACTGCATTGTATTTTGTAGATTTTGGTCAAAAATATATATCAAAAAATAACCCAAATAAAAAGTGGGATACAGATCTAAACAGACAATTGTCAATAGAGGAATTTCAAATGCCTGTGAAGCACTTGAAGAAATCTTCAACATCCTTAGTCATCAGGAAAATGCAAACCAAAAGTACTTTTTGATTCTATCTTATACCTGTCAGAATTGCTAAGATCAATAACACAAGTAATATCTCATGTTGGTGATGATATGGAGTAAGAGGAACACCCCTTCATTGCTGGTGGAATTGCAAACTTGTGCAATCACTTTGGAAATCATTGTTGTGCTTCCTCAGAAAGTTGTGAATAGATCTACTTCAGGATCCAGTTACTTAACTCTTTTCCATCTTATCACAAGGAAACTTGCACCATCATATTCATTGTAGCTTTATTTATAATATTCAGATCCTAGAAATAATATAGCTATTCCTCAACAGAATAAAGGATAAGGAAAATGTGGTTCATTTTCGCAATGGAATATTACTCTACCGTTAAAAATGTCATCATGAAATTTGCAAACTGGTGCAACTTGAAAAAATTATCCTAAGTGAGATAATCCAGACCCAGAAAGATAAAAATGGTATGTATTAGCATATAACTGGATATTATCTATTAAATAAATGTTAACCAATCTACAATCTGTAGACCCTCATCTTTAAGGACAAGATTCCTAGATCCTAGGTTTCCACAAATATAGTCAATTGTCAAAGCATCATCTAAACAAGTGAGGATATTTTGAGCCCCTTCATAAATCTTCTATTGCTATTCTCATGTTTCTACACCTTTAATTGTTTAACCTCTTTCAATTAAAAATTGTGTCTGTGTAAATGAGCTCAGAATTCAAGACATTTTGAGAGAACAGTGAATGCTATGTCAATTTAGTGGGTTATCATTTATGCACATAATATATCATATTATCACAGTGGAATAGAAGGCTCTCTTTTGGGTGCTTAAGGAGTGTGATTAGAAAGAGAGACCATTTTATCAATTAGTTTGTTTTCAGATGTATTTGAACGAACATCTTCCATATGGACATAAGGCAAGGAGTTCACAAATTACTTCTCATTTCTTATCTGATAACTTAATTTTAGATACACAGGATCTCAGAATTTAAAATGTAGCCATTAATACCTAGTAGTTACTAGCCAATAGAAAGTCCTAGACACCAGGGACGGGAGAGGCTCCCCAGACCCAAAAGGGATGGCATTAGCCAAAATACCTAACATAGAGACCACTTCCAGTAGATAGGCATGGCCCCCAGTTGAGCGATGGGGTCACCCACTCATCTCTTGGGCCTATCCCAAGCCACCTTTCCCTGCAATGATTGTCAGGTGGCCTGCGCCCCAGTTTCCAGGCGACCAACAGGTAGGCAGGCAAGTAGGAGGGGGTGCCAGCTCAGCAGGGCTGGGCTCACTCCATGTGCCGCCCCTTGCCACACTGGGGGGAGACCCCTTCACCTGCAGTCTCAGTCACAGCCAGCAGCCCCTGCTCTGCCGGGGATGCTGAGGGTTGCAGGGCATGCCTCCCTGGCACATGGACAAGGAGCACTGCTTGAGGCCTGGGGCAACCCTGGTCATAGGGGCAGGAAAGTACCTGGGTGTGCAGGGGCCCAGGGTTTTCAACAGAAACCATGGAATCAAGAGTGGCTTTGCTGGCAGTGGCCCTAATTCCTTGAGGACTGGCCTGTCCGCCCTCCTGCACTGGGCACCATGTTGCTGAGCCAAGCTGGGGCAGCAATGGCTCTAGGCTGGGACTTGGCCATGGGAGAAGCCTGAACCGGACCCTGATAGCACAATGCTGGGGGTGTTCTCCCCCCTTGCTGTCCCAAGGGGAAGATGATGGGGTCCCGGTCAATGGTAGTTTTACCCTTCCTCGCCTCATACGTCATCTCTTCCCATACCTAAGTGCCCACCCCCTTTGCCTTCTCTATATAAGTGAGGGTCTGATACAATAAAGTTGAGTTCCTGCTTCAACAAGACTCTTGGCTAGGTGTGTTTCTTTTGGGCCATCAACACTTGCCATCCTGCTCAGCCCCAGACCTACCCAGCTGGACCAGGTTCTCTCCTCTTGCTAGGACCTGCTGGCCAGGAGCCGATACTCATCCATGTTAAAATTTTTGAGACAGGATTGTTCCTGTCTAAAGGAAAAGCAGGAACAAAAATAATGGAGCAGAGACCGAAGGAAAGGCCATGCAGAGATTGCCCAACCTAGGGATCCAACCCATCTGCAGACACTAAAATTCGACACTACTGCTGATGCCACGGAGTACTTGCTGACTGGAGCTTGATATAGCTATCCCCTGAGAGATTTTGACAGCATCTAACTAATACGGATGCAGATACTTACAGCCAAACATCATCAGTCCCCAAAGGAAGAGTTATGGGAAGGATTGAAGGAACGGAAAGGGTTTGTAACCCCATAGGAATAACAATATCAACTAATCAGACCACCCAGAGCTCTGAGGGACTAAACCACCAACCAAAGAGTACACATGGAGGTATTCATGTCTCCAGCTATATATGTAGCAGAGGATGGTCTTATCTGGCATCATTTGGAGGGGAGGTCCTTGATCTTGTGGAGGCTTGATGCTCCAGCATAGGGGGATGCTAGAGCAGTGAGACTGGATTGGGTGGGTGGAGGAGCACCCTCATAGAGGCAAAGTGGAGGGGGTAGGATGGGAAAGTTTTAGAGAGAAAACTAGCAAGGGGTATCATTTGGGCATATACCAAAAATAAGCTCCAACATATAACAAGGACACATACTCCATTCTGTTCATGGCAGCCTTATTTATAATAGCCAGAAGCTGGAAAGAACCTAGATGTCCTACAACAGAGGAATTGATAGAGAAAATGAGGTACACTTACACAATGAAGTACTACTCAGTTATTACGAACAACGACTTCATGAAATTTGCAGGCTAATGGATGGAACCAGAAAGTATCATGCTGAGTGACATAACCCAGTCAGAAAAGAACACACATGGTATGTACTCACTGAGAAATGGATATTAGCCCTAAAGCTCAGAATACCCAAGATACAATTCACAGGCCACAGGAAGGCCAAAGTGTAAATGCTTCAGTCCTTCTTAGAAGGGGGAGCAAAATACTCATGGAAGGAAATACAGAGTGTGGAGCAGAGACTGAAGGAAAGGTCATCCAGAGACCTCCCCACCTTGGATCCATCCCATATACAGACACCAAACCCATACACTATTGTGGATGCCAAGAAGTGTTTGCTGACAGTAGCCGGATATAGCTATCTCCTGAGAGGCTCTGACAGAACCTTACAAATACAGAGGTAGATGCTTGCAGCCAATCATTGGAGTGAGCACAGGGTCCCCAGTGGAGGAGTTAGGAAAAGGAATGAAGGAGCTGAAGGAGTTTGCATCCATATAGGAAGAGCAACAATATCAACCAACCAGACCCCCAGAGTTCCCAGGGACTAAACCACCAACCAAAGAATACACATGGAGCAACTCATGGCTCCAGCCAAATATGTAGCAGAGGATGGCCTTGTGATACATCAATGGGAAGAGAGGTCCTTGGTCCTGTGAAGGCTCCATGCTCCAGTGTGGGGAATGCCAAGGCGGGGAGGTGGGAGTGGGTGGGAGGGGTGGGATATGGGTTTTTTCTCAGGCAAAACTGGGAAAGGGGATAACATTTGAAATGTAAATAAAATATCCAATAAAAATAATTTAAATAAAAAAGAAATGTAAGCAAACAAAATTATTAATAAACAAATATCTATTATTGTCATACCAGTTAGTACCTCTCAGTACTTCTCAGAGATATACCTTTTAACAAGGCCCTGAGTCTTAGGATATAGGCAACTCACAAGATTATAACTTCATTCATTTTGTTTCCTTGTTGTGAACTCATCTAAATATTTGTAATTATATAATAGTTGTTTTATAAATATCTGCAGTGTGTTAGAGCCTAGTTTGCTAACTTTCTGGCACTCAAATCTATGCCTCTGCTACTTACAAGGCCTTCTACTAACATTTCACCTATGGAAAAGTCTTACATTGTATTATTAATTGGGAAAGGTGAGTACAGAGTACTATATACTTAGTAAAGCTTACTATTTATTAACACAGAAGGAGGCTGATGATATTTACTCTGTAGTTTTTCTTAGCATATATGTTTCTGCTCTTTCAATTGTATAAAAATCAGCACTAACTCTTCCAAGATGACTTTTCTTCTCCTAAAAATAACAGTACCAGTCTGTGGAAAGGATAAGACATCACTTGCTAAAACTAGTTCTAGCAACTAGAGTGGTTCCAAAAATCACTAGGAAAGTTTGTTACTGGATGCATCCCTTGCGAATTAGTTCTCAAAATGTGCTTTCTAGAGGATGATAATTATCATAACTTGCATATGTGCTCAGTATGAATTCTTAGGCTTGACCACACGGCTACCTCATTAGAAACTCTAAAAGTGTATTCTTGTGATGAGAATTTCCCCAGGCTTTCATATAATTTTGAGTCAAGTTCAAGTGTGAAAATCACCATTCCACAGTGTCAAGACCCTAAGAGATTAAAGCACGAAGTAAGTTCTGTGATCCTCTAGAATTGACAGTTACCAAGCAGTAAATTAAGTTAAGGCCACTCTATTTGTAAGACAAATGTATGGATGTTGACTTTTGCAAGGTAAAGAATGCAAGAGCTCACAGTACTGTTTTGTGTTAATATTGGATCTAAAATAGAGCTAAGCCAGACTAGATTCCCATAAGTCAATTCTCATTTCTCAGTAGTTCTTAACATGAACAGAGTATTCATGTGTGAGTAATTCCCTTGTTCTTTCATCTGATACTTCCCGAACTCATGCTTGCCCATAATGAAGAAAACCAACCTATCAACCCCTTCAGTTCCAAAGCCCTCTCACAAGCATAGAAGATGGTTTGAGGAGTAGGTTTTTGACTCCTAGAAACTCAATCTTGTTGGAATAAAGCCTGGTTTGTATCTATCAGTGTCTCATACAAAAATCTTTCTTGGTTTTCTTGTCTGTTTCTTTACTCTTTTTGTCTGGTAAGTTTCCATAGGGCTGGTGACTGACTTTACCTCACTTTTATTAAAATTGGTAAGTATATATTTTTCACCTATTTATCACCTGTTATTATTTGTAATAAGGGTAGTTTTTCAATTTCTAAAGCATGAAACAATATATAATAGATACTGGAATTTAGGGGTAAAATGTTTACCATTGAATGAATTGTCTTTTGAATCCCCACATATGATGCATGGACAAGTGTCTAGAGGACTATAATGAATTTCTAAAGCTTTGTGAACACAGGAGGAAAGGGGAAATGATTTTAAATGAACTTCCCTTGGGTCTTGTAAACTCCTCCATTCTTGATTCACCCTGTAATCAAGACTTAAGGCTATTTGTTTCCATTTAATGTAACCGGACTCATACAAATTTTGTTGGCAATATCTGCAATTGTCAGGGTGACTTGGAATTGTATTCTGATACTCTAAGGTGGTTAATGAGCCACACTGGCTGATTAGCAACCCATGCAAGATTGATGGGTATGAAATGTACATTAATAGCAACCAAACTTTTTCCTCCTTGATTTATACATGCTTCACAATTATAGAACAAACCAAATATCTGAAATTCTGGCTGCCTGGCTCCAATCTGCAGTCACATTGTGACATTTATATTAGAATTTATGATCATCATTACAAATGGATCTAGTACACTAGGTAGGAAACAAACCTAGGCATATTAATATTATTTAGTAATTAATGAATTATACAGAATGATATGAAGTTTGGAAGTCCCCTTTCTTTGTCAAGAGTAGCTATGTAAATGTTTGTTCTATCCCCAACTGCAGTAATATCATTAAGCCAAGTAAGTGTATAGTCACAAAGAGACATTTTATCTCCTATTTTGTAATCAGTACAAATATGACTATTCACACTTAGGGTACAGAAGCTGAAGGGCTGATCTGGTATTTTTACAGCTCTTTATTTTTGTTCAGCTCAGTGGGATGCTCTCATCATTCTCGCTTCTGATGTCTCCACATATAGGTGATGGCACTTGCCCTGACTTGGAAAGTAAGATGCTTGCTTCATTCCCATGTTCTTCCTGCTTCCTGCAGACTGACAAAAGTAAGTGAGGAGATGGAAAGAGGGCTCTGAGTCTTTAACTTGATAAATTTCCTAAATAATGTTTTTGTTTTTGTTTTTGTTTTTCCATGACCCTTTATTTTCAAGTAAGGTTTTCAAAAGTGTGCTAACCATTCTTTTGGTCAGTCTCACTGGTGAGAGGCAGGTAAAAAAAAGGCAAAGAACAAAACTCCAAAGACCACAGTGATGTAGTAAAGGGCTGATAAAGGAAGTAACATGTTTTAGGGTTTCTTGAATTCACGTGATTTTAGTACTATCACTTTGAAGTAAGGAGTAAGGGCTGTTGATTTCATCACAAACAGAGAACAAAGACCCAGTATTTCCTTCTTTCTCTGTGACACATCTTGAACCCTACTCCTTGGTAAGGATGGATATGTTTAACTACTTTATTGCCTTTAGGCTTTAATGTTCTCCAGGAATTTCTTCTAATATATAAACTAAGCTGTATAAAGAAGTATTCTCAAATCAGGCTGAATGAAATCACCTGCTAGTATAAGACAATAATGATCCACATCTTCTAAAATTTCAATAAACATGAAAATTCTTGATAGTTTCAGACTCATTGGACATAGATCTAGTACAACAAACTTGTCAATTGATTCTGATATGAGAAACAAAGGCCTAGAGATGGGTTGATAAATTGAAATGTCTATAAATCAGCTTGGTACAGCCATTTAACAAAATGTAGACTATCCAGGTTAACCCATTGCCACATAGTCTAAGGAGAAAGGGAAGGCCTAGAGCTTTAACAAGCCATCTAAAGAATGTTCTGTTGATTCTAATTGTGTAGCCTATATCCCAAATGTCTACATCTGATACCTAATGTCCAAGGCTTCTTCCTACTACTTCCTCCCCAACCCTTTGTCTTTTCATCCTCTTTCCCCTTCACTTAAATATTACTTGTATTCACTTTGTTCTCTTTTTTAAGTAGGATTGAGAACATCCTAATTCACCACTGAGTTTATTTTAGTCTTTACAACTTATAATTCCTTTCATGTTTTTGAAATATCTTTCTTTACATCTCTAGTCAACTTTTGTTATCTCTTCACTAACACATTGTTCATAATAGTCTTCCACAATGTATAATGTCTTTAAAATGTCCTTGGATAATTTTCATACTTACTTAACACTTTATCTACTGTGTATTTATTTCTTAAGAGCCTGCATTATGCACTGTGAATTATAAAAGAAAAAAACATATGGGAGAATACTGCTTATACCATGGAACTTTGATACATGATGTCTATTGTTATATTGTTTATTTTTGTTAAATTTGTTTTAAGTATCTGTCTTCTCTGCCAAGCATTTACTACAGCAGTGAAATTCCTTGATATCAACCTATCCCTCTATCAGTTCCAATTCATTATCATAGTACCTACAACATCACTGTCATGCTGTAATTCTCTAAATGTTTCTGAATAAATAAACTGCACTTTTGTAGAAAATTCTATAGTTTTAGGTGAGCCTTTTTGCTCTTATCTACAAAAATAAGGTAAAAATTTTCAGGCAGACTTCAGTGGTGATGTTTTTAAATGAAGGCTATTTAAATTATACACAACTGATAATTTTTTTCTCATACTAAGTAAAATTCTTGTCTGTAATTTAAAAAGCTTTCACCCCTTCCTTTATTCTGTAACACATAAAGATAAAAATACCTCAGTATTAAAGTCTACTAATTAAAACCAGTGAAAAGCTTGAACCTTTAATAACAGGTGAGCTAATTTTTCATAAGAGACATGCTCAATTCCCCATGGTCTCAGAGAAAATAGGTTTTCTTTTTCTACATATTCACAACATACACATACAGAAATTGAGAAGTTAAAACAGGTGGATTTCATTGTCATGATATGTAATTTTAAGATTATAATTGATACTAATGAGGCAAACCCATCTAATTGATTGATGGTGATTGGTTCTTGTGTGTGTGTGTGTGTGTGTGTGTGTGTGTGTGTGTGTTTAACTGAGCCTGAATCTGAATGATGTAATGGGCATACTGAGCGAACTACTCCTCAATTTTCTACTAATTTCAGATCCAGAAAATATTTAGGAGGCCCATAAAATCACCTGTGTAACACTTAAAGGGTATTACTGATCTGAGAACCATGCTTGGAGAACAACTGTTCTGGTCTGTAAGGGAAAATTCTACATATGCCAAAAAGAAGAGCATTGTGCTTTGTAGGAAAAAAAAAATGAAAACTTTTAAAAGGAATACTTAAGCAAACAACGTTTTCCAAATTAACTCTATTTCCCTAATACATGTATAACTTGTATATGTGCAAATTAGTTTAGATTTACTGCTGTATCATTGATGGCAGTTTGTGTGAAATTTATACATAAAGCTTTTAAGAAATCATGATTGTTTTATGAAAGTGTTTAATGCTCATAGATTGGGCACAGTAAACTCACAATGTTTGTTGAAATGAATGAATTCTAAAATTAATAGATTACATACCTAAAACTTTATAGTAGAAACTATATGATATGCTATGTAATTAGTGGTGAATTCTTAACTTCATTATTTAATTACATCATTTGAGTTTTTACCTAGAACTGATCAACAGAACATAGAAATTTTGTGATATGATACTGAAAGACTAGTTTGAGAGTAGAATATTAAGTAAATAGATATCATGCATTATCTGTTCACTGAGCTCCTACTACATACCAATTAGCTTACAAAACATTACAAATACTTAATACAATACCAACCATACCAATTTATTGACTATTTAGACTATAACAGGCATTGTACAATATCCTTTCTATGAATTCTGTTTCACTATTCATGACAACACATCCCATGAAGTTGACAACATCAGTCTCTGTAGTTTAAATAAGGAAACTGAAGGTTTAAAAGATTCATTTGTCAGAAACAGGTAACTAAAAATTTGCAGAAAACTTTTCTAGTCTGTTGCACTGAAAAGCAGAATTTTCACTTTTCTGTTGCTAAAAATTTTACAATTACTTCTACTACAATTTTAAGTTAGAAGCCTAGATTTTTCCTGAATCTTTCTTTTTTAAAAAAATATCTGAATATTTACTTTATTTACATTTCAAATATTTTCCCGTTTCCAGGTCTCCCCTTTGGAAACCCACTATCCCATCACCCCTCCCCTACCTTTATGAGGGTGCTCAGTGACCCACACACCCACTCTTATCTTCCCTCCCTAGCATTCCCCTCCACTGGGGAATGTAACACCCTCAGACCCAAGGGCCTCTCCTCCCACAGATGACCAACAATGCCCTCCTCTGCCACATATGTGGCAAGCATCATGGGTCCCTCTATGTGTATTCTTTGGTTGGTAGTCCAGTCTCCTGGAGCTCCAGATGGTCTGACCAGTTGACACTGTTGCTCCCTCCAAGGGGCTGCAAACTCCCTCAGCTCTTTCAGTCCCTTCTCCAACTCCTCCATCTGGGACCCCATGCTCAGTCCAATGGTTGCTGTGAATTGAATCTTGGATATTCTGAACTTTTGGGCTAATATCCACTTATCAGTGAGTGCATACTGTGTTTGTTCTTTTGTGACTGAGTTACCTCACTCAGGATAATATTTTCAAGTTCCATCCATTTTCCTGCGAATTTCATGAAGTCATTTTTTTTTAGGCTTATGTTCTAAGATCAAGAATCAACAAATGGGACCTCATAAAATTGCAAAGCTTCTGTAAGGCAAAAGATACTGTCAACAGGACAAAACAGCATCCAACAGATCGGGAAAAGATCTTTACCAATCCTACATTCGATAGAGGTCTAATATCCAATATATACAAAGAACTCAAGAAGTTAGACTCCAGAGAACCAAATAACCCTATTTAAAAAAAAAAAAAGGGGGGGTGGGGAACAGAGTTAAACAGAGAATTCTCAATGAGGAAACTCAAAGGGCTGAGAATTACCTAAAGAAATATTCAACATTCTTAGTCATCTGGGAAATGCAAATCAAAACAACCCTGAGATAACACCTCACACCCTTCAGAATGGCTAAGATAAAACAAAACTCAGTTGACAGCAGATACTGATAAGAATGTGGGGAAAGAGGAACACTCCTCCATTGCTGGTGTGACTGCAAGCTGGTACAACCACCCTGGAAATCAGTTTGGCTGATCCTCAGAAAATTGGACATAATACTACCTTAGGACCTAGCTATACCATTCTGGGCACATATCCAGAAGACACTCTAACATGTAATAAAGACACATGCTCCACTATGTTCATAGCAGCCATATTTATAATAGCCAGAAGCTGGAAACAACCCAGATGTCCCTCAACAGAAAAATGGATACAGAAAACGTGGTATTTTTACACAATGGGATCCTGAATCTTTCTTATAGTCCATGAATTATTCCTTCAGATAAGTGTCCTGACTCTACTATTTTATTCTTTTCCTTACCTTTGTACTTATATTTGTATCAACTACTCCTCTAGTAGAAGATGTCATCACTTTTTATTAAGATTACCAAAGTAAATCCATATGTTTCTGCCCCAACCAAGTAAACAATTCTAGCTACAGAGTACACTGAAACACTAAAAACATAGCATTGTCCTTTTATCTATGTTATTGACTTACTCAAATTTGGTCAAAGGTTGACACAAATACAAAATACAGTCCTAAGAATTGTTTCTTCCATTCAGTGAACTCTTTTTTTCCACCTAATATGTCTCAAAGGGATTTAGGTCTTCTAAGCAGTGACATACAAAGGAGTTTCTACTACTTAGGACCATAAATTACGGTAAGACTATTGTTTAAGTTTATATGGATCCAAAGCTCTAATAAATAAACTTCAGTGAAGAGCTCACTATTCAAAACATATTAGAAAATTGTTTATAAAATTGTTTACATCAGCTTAATAAAATTTCCTCAAAGATCTGTTCTATACAAGCATCAAGGTTACACTAAATCATTCGAAGAATAAAAATGGGACAAAATCAGATTTTCTTTTTGGGTAATATGTGTGTTTATTATTTATTTATTTATTTTGTTTCAAGTATCTTATTTGATAAGGCTGTTTCTTAAGAGGTATTATGAGAACAGAATACAGATTCTGTAAAATAAGATTTTCTTATAAAAATAAAACATGTTTAGAAGTAACAATTGCGTTGTGCAAATCACATAGTGCATATTTCTGAAATTGATGATATTAGGTAGAAAAGAAGAGTCTAGTGAATGGGGAAAACAATTCTTCAGAATGTTCTTTGTTTTTGACCAAATTTGAGTAAGCCAATGACATATAGATAATAGAATAAAGCTAGGTATTTAGTGTTTCTACAGATTCTGTTTGTAGCTAGAACTGTTTACAAGGTAGGGAAGAACAATATTATGGACTTCCTTTGATAATCTTCATAAGAAGTGATAACTACTTCTACTAGAGTACTAGTGGATACAAACATAGGTACAAAGGTAAGCAAAAGGGTGAAGTACTAGAGCCAGGTCACTTGAAGGAATGATTCATAGACAATAAAGGAAATTTGGAAAAAAATACAGGTTTCTTACCTGGTTAACTTTACTATGTTAGTTTTAAAAATTAGATCTGAGGAAGAAGTTTTTTGACTGTAGTTAAATTTTCTAACAACATAATTACATATTTATTTATAATCCATGTATTTGTTTCATCACAATAACCTATGCTCTATTTAAATATGTAAATATTGAAACACCATCCCATGTCTAAAATTCAGAAGTTCAAGGACAACTATCATAACTTCCTGAGGAATATGATTCACATTAATGTCTAGAAACTCCTGATTATTATTTTTGTGACTCTGTGTGAGTTGGTTTTCTGTCAACTTGCCATAAGCTGTCATCATTTGAGAAGAAGAAACTACAATTGAGGAACTGTCTCCATTAGATTGGCAGGCAGGCAAGTCTGTGTATACTTTTTATTGATTAATAGTTGATATGAGTGTGCTTGCAACTCTGTGGGTTGTACCCCTCCTGAGCAAGTGATCCTGGAATATATTAGAAAGCAGGTAGAGTAAGCCACATGGAACAAACCAATAAGCAGAATTTCTCCATGGTGGTTTATTTAGTTCCTGCCCTCAGGTTTTTGCCCTGCTTCTGTTCCTTCCATGATATTCCTCAGTATCAGACTTAGATAGAGACATATAAGTCAAATAAAGTATTTCTCTCAGTTGTCAGTATTGTATCGTAGCAACAGAAATTCTAACTAAATCAGACCTCTTATGTGAATGACTTTCAACCACGTGGCAAGTTCACAGTCATGATTCAGAAGGGTGTATGATTAAGAACAAAGTAAACTCGATCTTGAGTCAGTGCTAGAGAAGGTTATATAAAGCTGACCCTCTTGTCCTTAACAGAAACTGCAGAGAACAGTGTACATGTATTTTATAAACTAATAATTATGAATGCCATTTTGTGTGCTTTGCAAAAGTGCTAGGCAGTGGTGCCAGAGAAAATGACATTAGCCATCTAAGTTGAATAGGTAACATGATGTAAGACACTGCAAGGCAAAAGTTGATTGGGTAGACTTGACAGAGATAGCACTTTAGCCATTAATCTTCACTTGATAGACATAAACAGCTATTTTCAAGGCTCAAACACCCATAATTCCATCTTTAGAACAATGTTAGAAATTCTGGAGGCTCGACAGTTAAACCTCTGCTGAAAATTATCCTCTAGAAGCAAGGTTTGAAAGCAGGAGTTTCTTGGGTTTTGATGTTTTTAAATATGTAATCTTAACCAAGTGTTTATAATCTGCATTGCAAAATTAATTTAATAGTTTACTTGATATGAAGGCATAATTAAGAAATCCACATAATAGAGGAAGAGGGGCAGCTTGATATGTTTAATGTCCAAAATACAGAAACTCTTGCCTACACCACAGTGTATAGATGAGAAATTTCTATTAAATTTTATTGATTTTGAGAATATAAGGCAAAGTTGTAAGTTTTCTAGTGATGATTTTATAGCATTCTATGATATTGAGGTATATGCTGAACACAGGAGTTTAGTTATTGGCCAAGACAGTAAGGGTTGTTTTTTGGTCAGTTTTTTTTTTTGCAAGGTTTTGTTTTGTTTATTGTTTTGTTTTGTTACCTGCCAACTTTGAATATTAACTTTATTAAATCATATTTTAAGTGAAGCATCTTATTTATAAATCACACCCATTCTTTGGTCAGTATATATACATTTACTTGTATAAATTTACATTATTTTTCTGTACAGTGTTCCTCAATTCTATTCTATTCTAGAGAATACAAGTAAGTGGTATCAGAAAGTTCTGTATAAACATTTCAGAAATGTGGCCTTAATAAATGCAGACACCTTGACACATGACAACTCCTTTCAACCCTTTCAGAAAGATGAACAAATTCTAGAATGACTTCTAGAAGCTTATAGGTCATGCCCTTAGTATGAAGGTAGACTATCCATGTGAAAGTGTCTTCCAATAAAGGTCAGCTCTGCCAGGAAAACTTAATCTCTCTCTTAGATGACATATACCTGATATTAGCCAGACTTACAATACAAAATGTGCATGCTATTAAAAAGGTTTTAAATTGTAAACATGTACCTCTTTCAAACTCAGAAGTCTCTTTCTCAAGGACTTGATAGTTATTCCCTTGGAATATAATCACCAAGATAGATAAAGCCTCTTTCTCCCCGTCCATGTAGGAGGGTGGAATCTTAACATTGAGAACTGCTATCCAGCAGATAACTCTGGATTAATCTCATTTACACTGGCCAGCATTTTTTTCCTTTATTTCTCTGGCTGTATTTAGTCAACTGGATCTTTATCCTTCATTCTTCCTCCAAAGCTCCCAGGACACCTCTCCACAAAACAGAAGAGAGCTCACTTAATTCTAAATAAAAGGAGATTTCCCCACCTGATCCAGCTGTGTTTTTGTTTACAACATATCCAAGCTTAACAGTACTCTGATCAATATATTATCTTTAATAAGCAAACATAAAAAAAATACATCAGATTTTTTAGAATACTCAAAAGACTAGACAATTTGTATCTAAGGTAGTTTTCAAAGTAATTTCACTTCTTCAGTGCGTTCCACAAATGTTCAAGGCATTTGTTTGAACATTCAATTATGTGTTGTGATAGTAAGAAGCTGATTGGACTATGAATAAAAAGACATGTGTTGACAATCACATTGCTCAAGAGAGCGAGTTATGTGCATTTTCCATCCCTTCAATGAAAACAGAGAGTATCCACTTTTTCCTGTTAGCTAACCATTACCATACTATGCAAAACATACAGAAAATAGGCAATTTGCTTTCCACTTCCTACATGGATACCCCTTTCAATACTTATTATTTTCACTGGAAATCAAAAATTGTACAAGAATTTTGAGAAGAAAAAACCGTCAAATTTTGTGATGTTGACCTCACTTAACGAAAGCGATATTTAACAAGAAAAATAAGTTTGTTTACAAAATTAGTACAAGATTCCTTTGAAATATATCCTATAAATGCCAAAAAATAGTCTAAAGAGACAGGTAAAATCACATTCATATGTATATTTTCATTTTCATGGCTCTTACTGATGTGTATGTTTGTGCACAGTCTTACTGTTCTTTGGTAGGTCATGTGTGGTAGAATTTCGTGGGAGGCAAGGGAACCAGAGGAGGAATTGTTCTCAGAAAGATGGGGTGCAGGGAAGGACTGGCAAGAATGTAGGGAGAGGAAACTGCAGTTGAGATATAATGCATGAGAGAAAAGCAAAATTAAAATAAAACAAAATTTTAAAAAATCCTGTTGCTAAATATAGCCTGTGGTACAAAATCATGAATTAAATAGTAATAAGTTGATATATAAGTTTTAAAAACTGTATTCCAAATAGTTAATCAATTGACATTTACATTCTTTTTTATAGGTGCAAAGTCCTAATTCTCTGAACATAGATTTTTACGGTTACAGTTTGAAAATAATTACATCATTCAAACATCTTAGCTGACTGTAAAACCCAAATTGCTTGAACATTAGTTTTAGAGAAAGTTTCATGAAGCCTTTAAACTCTGAGTGTCAAATTCAACATTTAGGCTCCAAAGCCTACGGGTGGTATTTATCACCCTTCAACAGTCACATTCATAGTTTTAAAGAAACTCTGCTTGAGACACACCAATCTGCAATTGGAACTTAGGCTTTAAATTCATTCATCTTCTAACCTTTATAGATCTTCTTTATGTCAAGTCCCACAACTTGCCAATTAGCAATGCCCCAGTCACTGAGAATAATTTCAAATGCCCAAGTCTTTATGAGAGGTTGAAGCATAAAGTCTCAAAGTTAAAGGAAATAAGACAAAAACTTGATGTAATATTATGTAGTTTAATCACTCTGATAGTTAATATCACCTAACCTCTCCCAGACCTAGCAATTTACAGAAAAAATAAAAATGAAGGATTTATAAAGTCCTGCACATATCTGCAAGTATCATCCCCCTTTTGAGTTCCATACTAAAATTAGTATATATTTTAACTTTGAAAGTAATATCTAAGTTATAAATTTAGCTTAGACCTTGCAGCAGTGGGACTCATTACACAGCAAAAACAAGACATGATGACAAGTCTCAAGTTCTTTAATCCACCACTGCTGTGTTGGGTTATTATAAAAGGCAATGCCATGTAGGCATCCAGTAAAACTGAAAACATCATGTAATTAACTATTTTGTTACAGAATCATAAAGCCAGGCAGTAATTGCCTACATTTGATACTTGTTATGATGTGGCCCAAATGACATAACAATCTGAGTGATGCTTTACCAACTCTTCCTGAGAATATCTTTATAACACCATCCTCTTTTTTCATTTAAAGGCTAGCATAATTACTGAAGCAGAATGGAGTTCATAATGATCAATGGCACAGACAAACTTGCTACATGGGACATCATTGAGTTCAATCATCCCTCTTACAGAATCTAAGGGTTTACTGAAATTACATGTACATACATTTGGAAATTTTACTTCCAACCTTATTTCTTTGGATTCTTATTTTGTGTCCCAGGAGTATGAATAATTTCCAAGGATAGGTATTAGGAAGTAGGAACAGCTACAACTAGTTTTTAGCTGTAACACAATACTTTTAATTTATAAAGATTGGTTAGATTGTCAAAAAGAGTATACTTTATTCTAGTCTTTAATTGTCATTTCAAAAAATGGTCCCAGAGACCTTTCAGATTTTAGAACAAGTGGGTTTGTTCTTGTTATGTTTTAGTTATGCTCTTTTCTTTAAGGTCCCAGTGACATCTATGTCAGGAAAGTCTTTACTGACATAATATTACTGGGAATTTCTAACAAGATGGTGAGGATACTGAAGGCTGACACAGATGCCTGGGCAATTTGCCTTTTCACTCAAAACTCCACTAAGTAAATGGTACAGAAATGAAAGAAGATTATGGTATTTGATACATATACTTTGGGATTTATGGGTCAAATATAGATATTCAGATGTTTGGGAAATATGGTCAAACTGATTATTACTACCATCAATTTTAGAATTATCATGAATGGATAAAATTTTTTCTTATTTTTGATGGTCATTAAGTATAATATACATATATAATTTAAATATATGCTACAAATATATAACTATATTTAAAATTCATCTACCTGTATAAATTCCAATACAAGTTCCTATGGAGCAAATGTGTTTAAAGAAATTATCCTTTATCCACCTCCTGTTATAAAACTCTATTTTGTATTTTATATTTTAAAAATCAATTATCTTCAAGAAGAAGAATTAAACCTGATGTCTATATTTATTTAACTAAATAAAACAAAAATATCAAAACTACTCAAAATGTGTTGAAGGCCTAAATTAAGAGAACTATTAAAATACTAAAATAAAACACATTGAAAACATTTCAACATATTCCTACACACAATAATTTGTTTGTATGTCATCTTAATATCTTATATCTTAATATCTTAATATCAAAAACTAATTTAGATATAACAGAATTACATAAAACTAACAAGCTTCAATGTATCAAAGAAAACAACAAAAATAGTGAGAAAACAAGTGCAAAGTAAGATAAGTTGTCTGCAGTGATTGATTTGACTGAAGGTTAATATTCAGAATATTTAAGGAACACACAATCCTAACAAAAGGTAAGGAATGTAAAATTATTTAAACATGCACATTCATAAGAATAAATACAAACAATCCACAAATAAATTAAAATAACACTGATCATCTCTAGTTATCAGCAAAATGTGATTGAAAGTGAAAATGACACATAATTGTAGTTACAGTGATTACTATGAAATTATTTATTTAAAAAAATATGAAAAACCATATGAGGCTCCTCAAAAAGGGTAATAAAGATAACACTATATGATCTAGTTATCACATTTCTGGGAAATAAAATCAAGCTATAGCAGATTCATATTTTTTCAAGCCCTAGTACAGAAAGAATGAATAGAGATGCCTATAAGTCGATGGAAAGATAATTAAATATGGTATATATAAACAATGTTATATGATTTAGCCATGGAAGAATGAAATCTTGTTATTGGAAATAAGAGTGATTGAAGTGAAGGATACCTAAATAAAAATAAGCCAGACACAAGATGCAGACAAGTGATTGCTTATTGCCACTCATATTTAGAAGCAAAACCAGTCATTGTTTGCCTAGAATAATGATTATTAACATTCAAGAAAAAAGAAATGGGTGGGGAAAAACAGAGTTTGTATGTATAGTGACAACTAAAACACAATTAAATAGAGAAAGTTTGTTATGGAATTCCATACCCACAGAAGGATAATTTAAGTTCACAATGAGAGCTATTCTGTATTTAGTAGAAGTTTACAAGAAAAGAGTACAAATACTATACACACATAAGAAGTAAATGACAAATGTTTGGATTTGATTAGTACATACAATACACATTATGTTAATATGTACAATTAATATATCGTTATAATAAGTAATATATTTTAAACCCCAAATTATTCACCGTCTCCTGTGGTGTGGCCCTAATCAGATGATTTTTCACCTCATCTCGTGGCAGTCAATCCCTCTAGTAACAAATAGCACTAATCCCTTTTGTCAAATATGTCAAGAAGGGTAGGATTCCAGAATTTTCCTTGTGTCTGGAATGTTCTTTATCTATTTCCTTTTATTCAAAATCCTTCTCAAGAGTCAGTTTTTCAGGTTTCCACACTTTGCTTCTTCTATCTCACTTTTCCTTTGACCTCCCATAGCAGTTACACTCTACCACATTGCTCACTCTTCGATTCTATATAAAGATTGTCACTAATCTGTATAATCCATAGACCTCTTTCATGAGCATATAAGATCCTGGGGAACAAGAACATTTGTTTTCTTCCAGATGCAACTCAAATCTAAAACAAAATCTGGCACATTCAATATAGGTATTCAGTTTTGTTTTTACTTTGAGGATAAAGAAACTGAGTGTAAATGGGTACGGTGCAAACTCATAGTCATATGGTAGCTGTATACAGGATATTTTGATCCAATTATTACATTGAGGAACACAAAAGTTATCAGGTATTACTCAAAGAGTTTCTTAGGCAAGGTCTATGCTGATCAAGAACAAGTTTAAAAGTTAATAATATCAAAAATGATTAATTGGCTGTTCTCTAGATGTTTTACCAAACATTTTTGTAAATATTCAGAATGCCTATAATAATATCAGCCAAGGATCAAAATATGCATTATGGTATTCTACCCTGCAAGTTAAAAGACTTATTCAAACCAGAATCTGATTTATGTTACACTGGAGTAAACAGGAAGTATTATGTCTTTGTTTCTTTCATTTACACTATGAAAAGCACATATGCCTTATAACTCCAGGGATTTTAGAGAGCAGTGGAGTTTACAGCTACAAAAGCATATTATACATGCCAAAAGAATACACAGATGGAAGGCCCTCTCCCTGTATTTAAGATTTAATGATTTATGTACAGTTTTTCAATACACTGTGAACAAGTAGGTAAACAATGAATGTTACAAAAGAATATAAAATGAAATAAATAGATTGCTTATTATACGGTAGATTTGTGTTTGTTTTCCACTTGGAATTAGGTATCAGACTGCATAAATGGGTAGGTCCATTACAGAGTCACCCTGAAAAAAAAAAAAGTGCAAGGAAGCAACTTTCCATCATGGTCAAATTACTTCAGATGACTTGAGTTCATGAATAAAACACTCCATCAAATTTTATGCATCTCAAGCACTTCTCACACATTTAAATTCACAGCATCCAAGTGAGGTAGAGAAGGAGGAATATTTCATTTTTCTTATTTGGTGAAATGAAGATAATGAGGCACAAGGAGGTTAATGATAGATTTGAAGTTAATGCAATCAGTCAGCAGTAGAATCTTCGGTAGAATTTAAGTTTCTAGATTCTCAATTATAGTCCTTTTCAAGATACTATGCTAACCACATTTTATTGTTGGAGGAATTTAATATGGCCTTGTAGATACAAATGCCCACAATATTTTTCCCTACTAAGAAATCTTGATGGTAATTTAACCTCTGAAGCCTAGCTAGAATAGATGTAACGACATGGGATTTTAGTATTGTGGTTAACTCAGGTAATAGCCTGTCTGGTATTCTTCCTATGATTTCTTTCTTTGCCTATATTATGGGACTAAATTGTCAAAATTCATATAATACTCTTTTGAGGTATCGACATGCTTTGTGTAAAAACTATTGATTTCTCATTTTATTACTTAGTTTAAAATTTAGGATTATAGTAATTGGAAAAGTAGTAAAAAGTTTGATGCACCCACAAAATGTAGTATTTATAGAGAAAATATCAGGTTTTAAGATACCTATGCATGTTCCCCTTTACCCCACTTATCACTCCTTTCTCTCTGCTGTTTTGATCCATTCCTTAATTTAGAAGTATTGGAAGTCTTCTATTTTATACTTATACCCTTTATTCCGTGAGATTATTTTTCATGAGGTTGTTTTTATGACTCTAAATCTTATCTTATGCCAACAATTTATACATATAAATTTCTGACTTGGACATATTTTCTCTGAACTTTCAAGTTTTAGATTCACTTGCCTGCTCAGTATCACTATTGCATTATAATAAATTTCCAAATCTAGTGTGTCCTCCGTCAGATGAAAATGTCCATTTTACCTACAGTCTTTAACATCTCAGTTGAGAGTAATTTTATCCCTTTCAAGGAAATAAAGCAGGAACCTTGGGCTTGTTCATGATTATATTTCCCATACCTTTTATTTGGTCCACAAGAGAATTCTTGTTGGTTCTACGTTTAGATGTATCAAGAATAGGATTCCTTCTTACCACGCCAAGCTCAGTCACTAACTATCCTCTTTATTTGGATTACTATAATTGTGAAACTTGAACCCTTGCTGCAGGTATCCCAAACCCACCACCAATTTTTTAAAGGTCTATGTCTGATTTCCCTTTACAAACGTCTCCATTGCATCTTGTTTAACTCAGTGAGAAAG
This sequence comes from Rhynchomys soricoides, assembly GCA_019843965.1. Lineage (NCBI taxonomy): Eukaryota > Metazoa > Chordata > Mammalia > Rodentia > Muridae > Rhynchomys > Rhynchomys soricoides. The sequence goes on from JADRCH010007474.1 coordinate 1,960,518, forward strand.
AGGACAATATTACAGTGGCTTCCCAGTTCTGGTATCAACTCATTCATGTCATCTACAACTCTCTGTCTCTATATACTATAAGAAGATCATGCTAATTCCTAGGGAAAGCAGATAAAGAGATGTTTTAAGTATTCTATGTTTAAAGTTACCTCGGATCAAAATGAGTGTTCACGAGATAAGAACAACATTCAGGTCTTCACTCAAACTACCTTCTCAGTTTGAAATAGCATGGCATACTCTATGTAAATGTTAGAATCTACTCAAGTTTAAGCTATTCCTTTGATCTTCTACTTGTTTTCCACAACATATCACTGTATAGCATACTATAAAATATTCTTAGGTTTTAAGGCTAATGTTTACTCTCTGCTACTCCGAGGACAGAATATGTGTATCTTTTCTTTGTTTTGTTCATTAATGGCGTAGTCCCTGACACAAGTTAGGTGTTCAATATTTGTGAAAACTAACCTCATGCTAGACTAACCAGTTTTGTTGAACTAGTCCAGTAGTTCATTTCAGATAAAATTTTATAGCCTTTTCAAATTATATTCTACTAGCTTTATAAGCTACAACATTAATATAGAAATGTTTATGAAAAATTTTCTAAGACTAAAGTGATCCACATGCAAATATATGGAAATAGTTTCTCTCTTAAAACAGTAATAAAAATGTGTCTTAAAAAAATCATGCTTTGAGAGAATAAGTGATGTTCACATAATCATCCTAATAAGTTGCTAATTTTTATTTATATGCATGCTTCATTAGTCTTTTAAAGCGCTTTATACCAAATCAAATGCAATTTCATATTTTAGGCTATTCAAATATTTAACTTTAATTTTCAACTAAAATACATACTTGATTTAATATTAATTAATATTTAATTTGCAGCAATCACCATAATGCACATAAACTGCATAAATTAAGATTGATAACAAACATTTATATGAAATTTATTCATTAGTTTGTGGACACCATCCTATAATTAGGACATTAATTGGAATTAACATACTAAACCTGTTTAGAATCCACGGTGCTAGAAACAATTGACTCTATAAACTACTAAGAATTTTCTAACAAAGGGTACTATGTAATTTATTTTTGAATACTTGATATTTCTGATATTTAATTTGCCAAAGTTGGAATAACTAGAAATCATGCATGTAAATCCATCAATAAGCTGCAAATATGTTTATTTTAAACACATTCCTTTAAACAGCTTTTAGTTTTATTTTATTTAAATACATGCATGTGTGCCTGCGTTTGTGTCTGCGCAGCTGTCACTACTTAGAGGGCAGAGGAGTTACAGGAGTTACAGCTCAATGTGGTTGATGTGAATTGAATGTAGATCTTTAGAAAGAGGAGCACCTGCTCATAATCACTGACTCACATTTCTAGCCCCTTAAATATGTCTTCTAAACATCTACTTTCCTGTAGTTGGAAGAATGCTACTATACTGGGCTCTCTCATTCTGCCTCATAAGTAGTATCCCAGGCATATTTCCAAGTATGATATCCAATGAATAAAAGAAAACTGAATCCATTCATAGTAAATGATCTCTGTTGGACTTACTTATTTTCTAAGGAAATGGTCAGTGTTTCCTCTATACTTAGGTTACTTTCATTAGACCATATGTTTCTTTAAAAATAAAACCTTCATTCTTGTCAGTTGAAATTAAGGCACAAATATTCAAGATGCAAATTAACGGAGAATACAGGGAAACATGAGCAAACAGTAAGGACTGAGGAGGCTCTAAAATATAGCCATGAAAGGTTGGATATTAACACGACACAGCCTGATTATTGACTGGTGCTTCAAAACACTGGGTCAGTTTTTTGTGACAGTCAAACTGATTTCTTAAAATTAACCATTCTCTAATATACAATATCTAATTCTCTGACAGATAATGGAAAGCTCTTTCTATTTCTTCTGCTTTTTAGAAAATAATATTCTAATATCTATAGCATCATTATCAAAGATTACAAAGTTACTTTTAAATGGTTTATTATGGCCTCTTAAGTATGTTAAAGCCATTTAGAATGCTAAGTTATATTACAAATATTAATACTAAAGATTTCGATCTATAAACTGCTTCCTCACCAATTCCTTACTTCTCATTGGTAAATTTCAATGGCATCAAAGCAGATATTTGATAGCCATTAACAAAACTATCCAATATCACCAAAAACAATACAGAAAATGCATGTTACAAAGTTAAAGAAATTCCTTCAAGACCTCTAAATTATTATTCAAACAGTATAAATTACATGCACACACACACACACCACATTTGCATCTGTGTGTGTGAGAGTGCAAAAAACATCAATAAAGGAAAGCTATAAGTCCAAGTAGTGAAACAAGTTTTCTACAGAGACAATGCTAACTTGCCCAGTAAACATGGCATTTTACTGCTTAGCTCAGTGACTTAGAAGGGCAAGCTGGACATTGATTTATAGGCCATTTCAAGGCTCTAAGAGGAACAGCAAGACCTTAGAACTGTCCATTGTGGGGGTATTCAGGCAACTCATCAATCTGCATAATCTTCACTGAACAAAAATCCTCAGTGCTATTTTCTGTATAGCTAGCCTGTCACCATGCTGTGATTCTTATCCCTACCATAATCTACACTTTCAGTTATTTCTATTTTATGACCACAATGATCACTAGTTATGATTTACTGAGTGCTATCAGTACATATTCTGGTTTGGCAGATTTGGATTTGTCCCAAATGTCTACATCTGCATGTTAATATTTCTTCATAGACTAACGTACCACATAGACTATACTCATCTCAACTCTTCTCTTTTCAGTCTCAAGCCAACACATTCCAAGAATTTGCAACAGAGGGTGGTGATTCTCTTTCCAAAAATTAATAACTGTTTCAAAGTTACAAAATTCACTTTACATCTATCTTTGTTTCTAAAGTCACAAAACAAAAATATTTGCATGAACTTCTTAAATGACCTTTTTTCCTTAAGATTGCTTTCTCTATAACCCAGAATTTCCTAAAACTCACTATGTAGACCAATCTGGCTTTTAACTCACAGAGATCTCCCTGCCTCTCATTCCTGAATGCTGAGAAGAGTTGTGTACCAGTAACCCTAGCTTGAGGATTTCTTATAATGGTACAGGAAATCAGGGCTCGAAGTCAAGTAGCACATCATGTGCTTCAATGTTGACTATCTGCCTGCTAGTTTTCACTATTCTTTCTCTAAATCATTTTAACATTTATTGGATGATAGAGATTAACTGAAATCCACTCATGTCTATCCTTTGCCTCATCAACGATATTTCAAGATCCTTGAGGAATAGAAAAAATCCATTTCATATGAAGTGAACAGTGGCCTTAAAACTAAGAACTGGGCAAAACTATTTACTTTATCCAAATGACTTCAACTATTGCATGGCAAACTTGATATTTAAAATCTTGATCTTTAGCTCCTGTCCACTTAGAGACATGAAAAGAAATTGCAGTTCTGCCATTTTCCCCACACTGAATCTGAAGTACGGGTGTGGCATGCAAATTAATAAATACTAGACTAATTTCCAGTGTAATTGAATAAATACATTCTATGTAATTTGATGTGCAGTATCATCATTAGTCTGTTGGAAAGGATATCCAGATACCCTATCACTTACTAAATGATTGACTGAGGATTCTAAAAGGAACTTTTTTGGAAACTATAGAAGCACATATAGCTCCTAAATTGCTTTATCTGCTCCATATTCAACCATATATACTGGAAAATCTAATAGTACAATTCCTTTTCATTCTGTCATATTTTTCTAAAAGCGAAAATTAAACATCAAAGTCAAGATATTCTATACTAGAGACAAAGTACTCACAGCCTGTTTGCCAACCTAGATTGTTATCACTATACTGAAGGAATCAGAATAAAACAAATATTCAATAAAAAGACAATATAAATATTGAAATTAGGTCAACATGTATACAGAATGAAGGAGTTACATGTTCTTGCATGACTTAATGTCAAAGAAACACAATTATCACAGTTAGAAGGGGAAGCCAGCATTACAACCCAGAAAGACAGGATTAGTAAGTTTTAATATCTTTGTTTCATTTGCTGTGCAATGCAAGAAAGGCCTTTGAAATATTGATGATTATTTTATAAAATAGTCATGTATGTTACTGTTCAATGACAGTTCTCTATCTTGTGTTTAATGCTGTTCGTATGAAACTGTTTATGTGATTAAACACCAACAGTAAAAGATAACATATAAAAGCAGCAAAATCAAAGTGAGATCTGCAGTTTCTTTACTCATATGACACTTATGTCAATTTGCCTTCTCTACTTCAGATAGGACTACTTAAGAGAACTGAGTAGCAGAAACACATGCATTCTCTGTACTGCCTTACTACTTCTTATGACTCTATGAATGTCTCATTATAAAACCTAAAACACGTAAAAGCCCATTAAAAAGTTGGCTGGCATTTTAACAGTAAGCAAATGAGAGAGAGAGAGAGAGAGAGAGAGAGAGAGAGAGAGAGAGAGTCTCACCACCATTTATACACACAAAAACAAGGAAGGAGTTTATATGTGCCATGAAGTTTAAACAGAAGCATCTGTGATATAGAAAAATGTTAGAGGCTACTGAGTAGTAGCAGTAACCCAAGAGAGGCAGTAAACACAGAGCATGAGATCTGGACTCTCTTTGTAGGAGAATGTTTTCTTAGAGACCTGAGCCTGTACAAAATGGAAACAAACTACGCAATGGAACAGTTGCTCTAAGGAAACACTCAGCAAATTGTGATAGAGCTAGCAGCCTACAATTAGTCTCAAGAGATTATATCGAAAATTTTGTACATCCCTAGTCCACCATAATTGTTCTTAAATGTTCAAACTCAGTACTAAATAGTTTGTAAATGATTATTTGTTTCATACTAAAAAATAGTTTTTAAACTTTAAACCAGTTTTAAGAAGTCACAAGGCTTAAGAAAGTGTGAATATATTTTCTATGTGCAAATGAAAAATAAAACTCTTTATCCTACACTCATTTCTACCTTCTGTTTACACACTACCTATGTAATCTAGCAAAACATAGTCATTGATTTTAGGTCATGACCAAGTTGGCAGATTGTAAGACAGCACTTCAATTTACCATATGTGAGATATGAAGTAATATTGTAGCTTATATGTAGAACACTTTGTGTCTTCATAAAATTCAACTGAGTTGTTCCTAAGTTGTTTAAGAACAAACCATCTTGAAAACATTAAATAGAACAAATTAGAATTATTGATTTTTAAATTGTCAAGCCATATTTGCTTTCTCTATTTTCTTTTAACAAGATCATACTATGGAAATTAATAGCTAAGAACATATTTAAGTGGCAACATTTGAGAATCTTCAACAATTAAAATTTCAACAGTAAAGTCACCTTGCAAAATTCAGTTATCATTAAACTGCTTTTCAACGTTCATTTTGATGTATATTGTCATTAAATTATATTAGACATATCTCTTTCAAAGTTATATTGATTATAAAAGAAAAGTGGAAATTAAGCACTGTGTCACTGAATTTACAACATGAAATTCATATACAACATGTACTGTAAAACAATACAATTCATATTCTTGAGAAATGTATACTCAAAATGCTTAGATAATATTCTGAGGAAAGGACCATAGGAGAATAGCTCTCATCACTGTTAATCCCTTTACTTGGTGTTCAGTGACATTTAACACTTAAAATTGATACTGTTAATTCCCTCTTTTGATGACCTCAGTGTGCTGGTAGTTAAAAACAATTAGTATATAAAAACTTAAAACTACAATAATTTTTCTTTTATTTCTGTGCTCCTTGAGGCATTTGCTTTTATTTTAAAGGCAGCTTTTTTCAGTATTGCTCACAATTTAAAAATCCAGAATTCAATTTGATAAAGAACTGAATACACACACACACACACACACACACACACACACACACACACGATGGCATACACTCACACACATGCACAAGCACATGTGCAAACATTCACACATATGCGTGCACATTCTTTCTCTCTCTTTCTTTCTCTTTCTCTTTCCCCCTTCTGTCCTCCCTCTTTCTTCCTCATTCAGTGTTGTATGTAGTTTTCAACATAATAGACACACGTGTAGAAATTGCAATTTGCAATTTACAATGAGTGTGATTCTTTCTGTATCATGGGCAATGATGAGACTTTAGGTTTTCTTTGAAGATGAAAAAAATCACAATGCAGAATGGAGAGATAGATATAAAAGACATAGTTGATGTGTATGATAATCCCCTAATTCATTCATCTTTTTATCTAATACATATCGAGGGCTAACTGTATCTCTTTTGCTGTTAAAAATGAGAAATGTGGGGACCTTACAAATGGCTATGTAAGAAAACACTTTTGCAATGCTACAGGTAACTTGAGACCACGTCCCAGAAACCATTTAAAGGAGGAAGCAGATATCTTATTCCACACAGTTGTTCTCTGCCTTCCACATGCATATTATACCCCATCAAGATTTATACACACAAAAACAAGGAAGAAGTTTACATATTCCATGAAGATTAAAAAGAAGCATGTGTGTTATAAAAGGATGTTAGTGGCTACTGAGAGTGGAGGCAGTAACCCCAAAATGTGAGGTCAGGACTCACCTTGCAGAATACCTTCTTAGAGCCCTGAGCCTGTACAAATTATCAAAGAACTGCACAAGGAAATACTTGCTCTAAGGAGACCCTCAGCAAATGGTGATAAAGCTAGCAGTCCACAACAGGGATTTAGTCTCAAGAGATTATGTAGAAAATTGTCCTACCTATCTCATCCACCTTAATTGTATTGTTTTTTGTTTGTTTGTTTGTTTGTTTCTTTGAGACAGAGTTTCTCTGTGTAGCCCTGGCTGTCCTGCTACTCACTCTGTAGACCAGGCTGGCCTCAAACTCAGAAATCTGCCTGTCTCTGTTTCCCAAGTGCTGGGATTAAAGGCATGTGCCACCACTTCCCAGCTCACCTTAATTGTTTTTAAATGCTCAAACTTAGTAAAAGATATTTTGAAATAAATGCTTTAAAATTTGCATCTGTTACTTGCACTTCCTGAGTTCCATTGGGTAATATTATCTACCTCACAGAAAGGTACTGAAGATAAAGGAAAACAACGGTCAATACTGTGCAATGAATACAGTGAATAGTCTTTCCTTTTTTAATGCAGGTATTATGAAGTACAAGAAATCTTATTTATTCTATGATATTGTAAAACCAATAAATATTTCTTTGCAATAAAGGGAGATAAGCTGGTATGTAGTCTTTGAACATAGACAGATCAGGATCTGATTTCACTATTTTATTCCTTCTCAGTAACTTTGAGAAAGTTATTTAATTTTTCTCTACTCAGGATCCTAGTTGATATATTAAATTCAAAATCAAGTGCATAGCTCTTGGAATGCCACAAGTGCATATAACTGATTATCCAAGTGTCTGATAGTTATCGTGATCATAAATGCCCATAACACATCTATGGGTGTATTGTGCATGGGATCTAGACTGCTCCTGGTTAATCAGCATTTAACCAAATATTTTTTTCCTGACATTCTCCAAATCACCCTTCACTCAACATCATTTTCTTTGGATTCACTTTCAAGTATAATAAATAACCTTTACCACACTCTTTAGACTACCTTTTCTAGCGTTTCACTAAATTTAAACATTTTTTGTGCCCAACACACTTTGCAAATAAATGGTTGCTTATGTAAATTTTATGTTGTGTGCTTAACATTTAACAAAAAACTCTATTATTATGGAAGAATCTCAATATAAATATTGAATATGATTAATGCTACAGCTGAATTTATTCTCCAAAACTTAATCTTTTCCTAACTAGATGCAGTTTTATGAGAAGGCAATTCCTTAAACTCCCATAGCAATCGCTGATTGAATTACTCATCTTAAATATCCTCCTGCTCATTTCTCCAACTCCGATCACTCTCATGAAACAGGGAGTGCTAAAAAGAAAACTAGATCCATTTGTTAGGCAAGCAATTGATCCTGCACATTAAACTGATGTGAGTCAAATAATGTTGTAGACTATCAGAATATCTCTACAGTTAAAAGTTTAAGGAAATTCTTGTTTCTACCAGATATGAAAGGCTATTACTTATTTGGTATTCCGTATAACCCAATCATTGGGATTTATATGGGACTATGAAGCCTGATCTCCATAGTGATAGTAATCTAATGAACTATTAAACTAAGTCTATCATCTTCAACAAAATATAGGCAAACTATATATTTTAATAGATGTTTCTATTTGTATCATTTATAAAAATATATAACAGTATTCTCTGGAAATTCAGAAATCCCTAAAGCAAAACCTAGGTGCCTCAAGAATAGAAGATGCTGCCACAGGCTTCCCTGAAGTATATTAATTTTGCTATAAAGTCATCTCAATTAAAACCCATTTAAAGCTGAATTCTTCTCTCTTGTAATTTTATGGAATCTTACATGAGTTTTAAAAGAATAATTAGCCTGTTCTCTTTGTATGCTTTAATGAGAATTGTCAGCAAATTTACCATGAGAGTAAGAAAAAAAGAAAAAAAAAACTTGCCATGTATATTATAGAGACATTTTCAAATTAACATTTATAGTAAATCATTTGAAATCTTAATTGCTTGAAAATAATTTACAATGCCATCATTTAAATGTAATAAAAATGGATAATATCTGAAAGTGAGGATTCATTTTGATATCTTATAGGATGGACAAAATGAATATACTCACAAGTATATTCTGGACAATGAAAAAATATTGAGAGGAAAACAAATAAAATGATCACTGCTACAGAGAAACTTTAGTCTCCATTATCATAAATTATAGATGCAATTAGGCTAGGACATGTTGGCTTTCCAAAAATATTATGCACATTTTGAAATATAACTTCTTTTAAACATATATAATAAGTCATACACCAAATTTTCACTGGCTGAAACAACGGTGGAGCTGGAGTGAATATAAAAAAATTGTGTGACACCAAAGAATGAATAAATTTGTTTAAGAAGGCACCATGAGGATATTGCTGACCCTTAACTAATGACAGAGTTTTCAAAATGTGTGACACAGAAGAAACAACAAATAAACACAAAGATATTGTGAGTAGTTGAAACATATTCAGTCATTGGGCCTTTTACTGTAACATGCCTGGTTCTATCTCCAACTAAAATATATTTTTCTGACACTTGGTATCTTTTTTAAAAATTATTTCTAGTGAGTCAGTGGGGGGAGATAGTTTAAGTTCGGTACAGCATACTCAGTGCAGTTGTGAATTGCTCTGAAGGACTCCTGCTCTACTGCACAGTAAGAACTACATTAAAATGTGTTTGTATTAATAGAAACATTGAGTTCACCAAAACTATATATCCTCAATTTCCAAGACAACAGTGCTCTCTAGAAAGTAAAAAAAAAAAAAAAATACAAAAAGCAAAACAAAGAGGCCATTGCTCACTCTTATAATTTATCATCTCCAATTGAATGTGCATTTGCATTTGCAATTTAGATAAATATATAGATTATTTTTAAAAAACAATGATTAAAATAAATGCAAAAGCATATCCATGGGAATAAAACAGTATTTTACAACTTGAAAAATCACAACTTGAATTGATCAGACAATGTGTTTGTCTAGTATTAAAGGTATTAATTATTCTTATAGATTTATAAGTTAGAGGGACTTACATTTAATGTTATAAGAATCAAACATCAGAATATTTACCAAATTGTAATACATTTACTTTTTATTAGAAGGCATATGAAATATTACCAGAAGAGTATAACAAGAATTATATGAAATAATGTACATGAGTATTTGGTGAGCTTACATGGCTGCTATATTACTCCCATATTATATTGTGCATTTCTACTGCTTAGAATATTGGTTCCATGTGTGCATAGATCACTCATGTGCCACTTATTCTCAATATGGTCTTTTATTAAAAGAAAACTTTAGCATTTTTTTAACCTCATACTACAAAAATGTTTTCAGAATATGAAAACGTAGAAATATAGGTATGAAAATGGCATGAGGGATAAGGAAAGTGTGAAGGAGGATAGGATGGAAAGATAGAAAGGATAACGGAGGACAGAGAGAAGATGGGGGGCAGAGGGAGGGAGGGAAGGAACAAAAGAGAATAAGACAGAGTGGCAGACACACACACATACACATACAGAGAACTAGTTAGATGGTTGGAAGTATGTACAGGTAGAAATACATACATACATACATATATGAATGAAACATATCACATTTTGAGAATTATTCAATGTAGCTGGCTTTATTTTTATTAAATATACAATAAGATAGAACAAGCAATCAATTGAAGGAAATTCTATGAGTAGTAAGTTAGCTAACCAGGGCACATTGTAATATAATAGTATCAATTATCTTACTATATTTATGATTTTACTATTTCACACTCTGACACTTTAAGTATGTATTTCACACAGTCTGATAATGAACTTGCACATCTTCCATGTTTAAAAGCATTGATGTTTTATTCACTTCAAGCTAAACAGTTTATGAAAATAATATTCTATGATATGGGCCATCCCCCAGCATACAGATGAAAAAAAAATACAAGACTTAAAAGTACTGCCCATGCCTTAGAGCTGGACAGTCTCTGAGACAAGCATGGAAACCAGATACAATACCAATCATGATTAATTCAAGTTGCTGTACAACCTTTATGGGTCTTATTCTGCTCATCATAGTGATATCTACACCTCAGAAGGCTTGCTGCTAAAAAGAACTCTGTTCATCTTGGTGGCATCTATTCCTTAGAATGGTTGTTGTTAATTTGAACTAAAACAATGACTGACCCATGGAGGGAGCAACAGTGTCAACCTGCCAGATCCCACTGAGCTCTCGGGTACTGGACCACCAACCAATGAATACACATGGAGGGACCCAGGGCTATGGCCGCATATGTGGCAGAGGATGGTCTTGTTGGACATCAGTGGGAGGAGCGGTCCTTAGGCCTGAGGGGGTTCTATGCCCAACTATAGGGGAATGCCAGGGTGGGGAGGCAGAAATGGGTGGGTGGGCGAGCACCCTCATAGAGGCAAGGGGAGGAGGGAGAGATAGGGAGTTTCCAGAGGGGAGACCTGGAAAAGGGATAACGTTTGAAATGTAAATAAAGAAAATATCCAATAAAAGTAAAACAAACCAAAACAGAACAAAAACCAATGACTGACTATGAACTGAATGCCAAGAACCATTAAACCCCAAATAAAATAGTTTACATTACCTTTTCTACTATGAAGTGTAACAACATCTCTTGTTCCTATTACTATTATTATTTTCTTTATCATTATGATTAAAACCCCCTGCTTTGCTCTATAGTATATTACGCTGTCATTTCACTAACTGTGAACATATGTCTCTCATTTAAATAGCTTAAATAATATTGCCCACTTAGAGAACTTGCGAATGAATTCACAAATACTGTGACTAAACCACGTATGTAATGCTCATCTTTAATTTGCTCCTCACATGTGTTGGATGAGAATGCTCTTAAATTTGACACATTCTAGAATCACTTAAGAGGCAAGCCCCTCTGCATGTCTGTGAAGGACATTCTAGAGTTTTTTAATGGAGGTAGGAAAGCCAACTGTGGGCCCCACATTTCATGTACTGGTATCCTAAAGTAGATAAAATGGGAAAAGTAGCAGATCACCAATATACATTTTTATATGCTTCTCCTCTGCAGATGCAATGTGCCCAGCTACAATATAATATTGCTCTCATTTTCCCACTATGATAGCTATGCCCAGAAATTGTTAGTTGTTAGGGAATTCTGCCATGAAAACAAGAAAAGTAAAAAATGTATACAGATTCTTGGTATAAACATGTTTTTAATATTTTATAGTGATATATTTGAGATTTAAAGATAAACTATCCATTTTATATTTCATAATCCAAATAAAATAAAAACTGCCTGTCTTTCTTACATTTCATATTTAAACTTATAGGTACACAGAATAGGATACCACATAGAGCAACAAATTTCTATGCACCATTCATTTAAATTACAGCAACTATCGACTCAAAGCCAGTATTGTTTCACCTACAGCCAACCAATCTCCATTCAATTGTATAAGAGGTAACTCAGTAGCCATACTGGTGATGCTTGAAATACCTAGTTAATGTATTCTTATGTAGCCTGACTAATAAGTAACCAACGAGTTGTTAGAAAATAGAGCTCCAGTTATTCCCAAAGTACCAGAGGCCCTCTCTATGATATATGTAATATTTGGCAAAAAAATTATTATTTATTTGCTAAAACAATTATATATATATATATATATTCACATATAGTTTTACTGAACACACAAAATATTCTTTTGATTATATCCATAAGTAAAATAATCTCAGCTTCCTAATTAGACAAGTTGCTCCCATTTCACATAAATATGTATTTTAGAAAAGTTAAGAAAGAAAGAACTGAATAAAAATCTGCATTGTATGTACATATGTATCTCCATCTATAATCTATAGGATATTTAGAGTATAATATTAATATAGATGTTAATAATATAGGGCTTTAGTTTCTTTCCTATGGTTTTAGGTCTCTCTCTGCTACTGGCTATCTCTGTAAAATTAAAATCTTTACTTTCTGTATTTAAATAAGTTTGCCTGCATAATGACATTTGCAAGGTTAGTTACTATAACACAAACATCTTATCAACGATCATACCAATAAAGACTAAGTTTTACCTCCTTCTAACCACTATAAACTGTCAATAGTTCCTTAGAGAAAGGTTGGGTAAAATCTGATTTGTGCAAGACAGATGTTATTCTGATTATATTATCAGTATTAAGTTAATAAGAAATATAGGTTTAAAGATTGAGAATCTGGAGAATACAACTAATCATAGTGTAAGTATTAATTTAATTTTCTTGCTGGTAGTGTTTCATACTTGTTCACAATAAATCTGACAAAAAACAAATGTGGAGCTCATTTATCCCAATGCAGGGCTTACATGTGAAGGAAGTTATTTACCCTTTTATTTTTATATTTACTTATAAAAGTGCATTTATTCTATCCTCCTTTTAGTATAAAGATCTTTGTAAAAGATGATCTAGTATTTCCTCTATACCCTGTCAGGCCATACACATTCCTAATAAATGAGTACATGTTTATAAAATAGGTTAGAATAAATACTTATAGAAATCCTAGCTGAGTATGGTTTCTAGCAGAATATTTTAAATAAACCTCATGTATATTAGTAGAGAAAACATATCCATTTGAATGCTTCTCAAGCACTCTTTTCAAAAGTCAATAACTTTTCTAAAAAAGATGTCAAATCATGCAATTTGCTAAATATAAATCCCAGCAATTTTACAACTACTAAAATAGTTTCTGAGCATTAAAACAAGAATATTTTACTTGGCTAGTGTCTTCACACAGTACTCTGATGTAGTTATGGTAATAAAATGACAAATTTTATTTTATACTAGTCAGTTAGTGAAAGGAGCTTTTCATAGATCAGTGCCTAGCCCAATCATCAGAGAGGCTTCCTCTGGCAGCTGATGGGAGCAGATGCATAAACCCACAGCCAGACATTAGGTGTAGAGAGAACACAAATTGTAGATCTCTTATTGGTTTTCTCCCTCAGAGCTCGGGAAGGGGGAGATGAAGAATTGTAGAAGCCAGAGGAATCTGGAACACCAGAAGAATGTGCCCATAGAATTAACTAAATAAGGCTCAAAGAGGCTGAAGCGATAATCACAGGGCCTGTTTGTATCTGTGCTAAGTCCTCTGCATATATGGTGTGGTTGTTTAGCTTGGGGATTTTATAGGACTCCTAACAGTGGAAGATGGGGTGTCTCTGATTCTGTTGTCTGCCCTTGGGACACTTTTCCTCTTGCTGAGTTGCCTTGCCCAGCCTAGAGTTATTGCATCTTGTTTAAATGATACCCCTGGGAAGCCTGCTCTTTTCTGAAGGAAAGGGAGGAGCAGTAGATCTTAGGGATAGAGGAGTTGGTGGGGTGTTGAACGTGAAAGGAAGCTATGGTCAGATGTATTATATGAGAGAAGAATTTTTTAAAAAAAGAGCTTTTAATTTTCATCGGGAACTACAAAATATGAAATTAGCAAAAGACATCTATGACTGAATACATTTGAGGCAAGCTGCCGTTCATCTTTGCTAAATTGATCTGCTGAGTATAGCAGAAATGTCTCCAATGTTTTCTTCTGATGACTCAAAGCTAAAGGATACATTCAGATGACAGTTCAGAGTCATCTACTGAGACTCTAGTGAAAGAACTTTCTTTTCCATTACAAGTTTCAATGCCTACATCAGTACCTCTTGTTTACTACACAGGAAATTTGCATTATTTAATACTAACTATAACCATATGGCTTATATGGAACACTCAGAATAACTAATAATCAAAAATAACACATATTTAATAAGCAAAAACTGTCAATTTTTATTATTGATACTTTATGTGTATCATTTTATAAGTCCTTATAGATTCTCTTTGTGGTAAGTGATATTAATGTTTCTACTCATATGATTTATTGATCTGTAAAACAACACAAATGACATATGTATAGATTTATTCACAACCTAGTATATAATGAATATGCTATAAGTGTATGATGTAATACAGTAGGTTTGCTGTGACCAATGTTTCATTAATAAATTAAATAGAATCCACAAATTAAGAACAAAAAAATTTCAACCTGGGCTATCAGGGCATGATTTTATATTGGTTACTTACTGACATTGCGGGCAATTTAAAGCAAGTTTCCCTTTTATAGATAACCTTTAACATAGGCACCCTAGATAGAAATTCAGAGCTGTTGCTTTATGTAAAAGTGGCAACACAGATCAGGTTTCCAGGAAACAATGGTAACAGAATAAAACTGTGAGAATGAGGAAAGGAAAGGTTAACTTGTTCATATCATACAAGTCTAGGATGGTGGTAGAACTTATTCTGTATTTCTTAATTGAGGGCAAAAGTGCTCAAGTAATTATACCTCTACAAACATATAAACAGCCATCATTGAGTAAGGGCTTCGCACACATGAGTATACAAATTCTAGGTCAAATCTAGCTATACCTTTGTGCAGATCACACGGGCTTTGTAAATAACATGAAAGGTCACGGTGAGATATGAGAGCGAGAGAAAAGAAGAAGGAGGAGGAAGAGGAGGGGAGGAGAAATAAATTCACAAAATGATAGCCTATGCACTGGCACCTGATTGCATACAATGATGTGGATGCAGCAAGCTATGCCGTATCTACTTTAGATTACTACACCTCTCCATCCCTTTAGGGAAAGTTAGGTTTAGCTGGAAATGAATGGATAAATATACACCACCTAAATGCTAATATACTGGAAGTAAGAGGATAAGTATCTGACACTTCTCTCTGAAACTCCATTTGGTTCAACACGTTTCAGCAAGCATTATAGGAAAATTTACCTTTTTGAAGAACCTAGAAAGCGTGTGATAGTCCATTTAGAAGAAATTAACAGAAGAAGAAAAACTGTCCTGCTTTTTGAAAATGGTATTGTCATTCAAGTAGGAATTTAAAAATAAAGAAAACCTCAGTTAATCGAAGTAAAGATCTTTTTTCTTATCCATCCTCTAATTTTGAATTATACATGAAATTTATGAGAAATAGATATGATTTTCATTTTCTGAGGAATGAGACTGAGTTTAGGAACTGATTTAATACTCTGTTTACATATTTAAGGTTCATCAGGTGATGAACTTCTATCTTCATCTTCTTTGGTAAAGAATTTGGCCGGGATTAAAGGAAAAGGTAACAATTATAAAGGGCTTTTCTCAACTGACCCTTTTACAGATTACATTTATGTAGGCATTGCATTAGAGAAATGTCATGAAATTATACCTTTGATTCTAGGACATGTCATGAAACTTTCTTGTTATGTATATTTCCACAACCACTGACAAACAAATTCAGCTATGGAAAATCCTTATTTGCCTTTAGTAGTGAACATGGATAGACATTTAAAAATTCAGTCCAAATACTTAGAAACCTTTAATGATAGAGAAGACATTCATCATTTGTCAGCAAACCAAGAATTATTATTATTATTTTTTTTTTTTGGTCATTGTGAGTTTATTTTTCATCTCTGTTCCATTGGGAAATCACTGAATCTTCATTATGTGCATTTGTGTTCCTACACTTGAAAATGTCATCAGGTTAGAAATGATATATAATAGTTTTTTCAAGGTGAATAGTGACTTCTATATTTCTGGTGTAGGCAATAGCCACTGCTTGAAATCTTCAAAGAGGGATTTCCTGAATACTCAAACAAATTACTATTTTGACAGCAATGGCCTTTGAGTGCATCTGTCTTTTTCACATGAATGTAAGAATACACTTGCAAACACACAAAAAAGGAAAAGCAAGCTGAAGTTCATTTTAAAAAGAGTTTCACACTTAACAGAATAACAAATTAGGGTAGTTTTCTGAATAACTTATCAGTTATTTTTTTAGTATAAGCACCTCATATTGGTCACACTGACGCTGTTCTTCAAATTAATGAATATATGACATTTGAAATCAGAAAATTGCTAGAAAGTAACTTTTCAATCATTGTATTTTGTATGTGTGCATGATGTGTATGGTGAGAGTGTGTGTGTGTGTGTGAGTATGTGTGTGTGTGTGTGTGTCTACATGTGCCACAGTTTACATGTGGGAATCAGAGGACAATGTCCAGTTCAGGTCTATGATTTACACCTCATGTAAGACAGTGTCTGATTATTCACTGCTGTGTATACTAGGCAAACTAACTAACAGATTTCAGAGAATTCTCCATTCTCTGCATTTCATCTCACGATTGAAATTCTTGAATTACAGACACAGCTACAGTGTTCAGGTTTTTATAATCTTTGGGGATTCAAACCTACATCATCATGGATTCACTTTACTCACTGAGCTATCTCACCAATCCAGGAATCACGTGACTTTAGAGGGAATATATACATTCATGTATTATAAAAGTTGTAACTACAATTCCTTTAAAATACTTGACTTTCAATGATGACAAGTTTATTCCTCTTAAAGATGTAATTTGTCTTGGATATTGTCATTGTACTAGACAATTAGTGCCTAAGAAACCTAGAGATGTAAGATACTTATAGGCTTAACTGCATTTTCAGAAAGTTAAAGCCATAAGGCAAATATTCTTGTCCCTATATTTGTCGCATAACTTATATTTTTATATAACATACACATTAACACCCACACATGCACACATTTTAAAAATTTCACTCAAAGAGAAATTTGTCTCACCCTTTTAACTGATAATAATAAAAATGTCTTGCTATTCAACATTTGCTTTAAGATCATATTAACCATTGATATTTTAAAAGTGGATAAATATTTTTAAATGTTAAATCAGATTCAAAAGGATACATTTTTAAATATTCTGGACAGTGTGACCCTCAAATAACATCCTATTTCCAGTCTGGGGCTTATTCAAACACAGAAAAGAATCATCAAAGGTTTGATTATATTTGCTACCATTAAAATTTCAGTAAAACATTAATATACATATATACTTTAGATATTTTCTTTAACAGCATTAGAAAGATTAGAACCACTGCTGCAGAGAATAGATAGAACCAAGAACTGTAAAATATATTTGATTCTCTCTCTCTCTCTCTCTCCCTCCTTCCCACCCTCCCTCTCTAGCTCCTACTCACATAGAGAGGCAGAATTAAAATGTATCTTGCAAATTAAGTAAGTTACATTAAAAAATAAAGCTGTTTTTGGATTGAGCTTATCAGATTCATTTCTAGCTATATCCATCCTGATAAATAGGTAAGTTTAGTTAAGAGAATGTGTGTGTGTGTGTGTGTGTGTGTGTGTGAAGAAACATAAACTCTAGGTGTACTATTATACATTTAGTCTCATTATTTTATATTCCTCTTTTTAAGTATATGAAAAGAAAATACCATAAGAATTATTTTATTAAGAAATGTTTAATTAGTAAAATGGCTCTTATAGGGAACCCTTAATTATTTTTGAATGAGTCTTAATAGCTTCCAGATACAATAAAAGTCTCCACTGCAGCAAATCAAACACAACTGTACTGAGGTTTGAAGGATTACATACACTGATAGACTACGCTAGAAATTAAAAGAAAATATCAAACTCACAGCTCTAAACTTGATCACAGAAAATACAAACAAGGCCTCAAGAAAAGGAACTCAAAACATGCTTAAATCCATGTTAATACAATAATCTTAGTTTGTGAAAGAATAGTATGCATTTTAAATTAAGCTACCAATGATTTGGCATTTGTTTTTGGAACTTTATAAGCACGAGTATTCTAAAGAATTCAGTGTTTTCCTCACAAGACCAAAGCAACAGTGCATGAAATTGAACTCAAAAAGAGCCACCATTCTGTGTGATTTCTTGGCTGACACAATTTAGATATTTATAGCTTTACGAATGGGCCACTGGAGAAGAACTTGAAGCTTTCTCTGGCCAGGAAGGATTAATGAACGTGTGCACCTGGTAATTACACCACTCCATCTTCCTGAAAGCCCTCACGCTGCCTCCGTAGCAGAAATATAATGAAAATGCATTGAGAAATATCAATCTGCAATTCTATAATTTAAATCTAAATAATAAAACTTAGTATCTTTTTCCCCACACATTCCAGATGTGATATCAACATTGACATCATTTAAATTTAAAACATGGAAGCTGAATGTCAGCCTATTATTGAGCATGCTTTATTTCCAAAGTAAACCTCATGAGAGAAAAAGAAACAATAAAAATAACAAAAATTACAGCATTCAAATGTGCAATAGAGAGCCTGTAACTGTTCACTGTTATTGAAACACAGCATACATTATAAATAACCTTTTCATGCATGCAGACAGGGACATTTGCGATGGTGAAACCACAACAGTAAAATTGAGAAGTGTAAAAGGTCTTCTGAGGCCAGTTACAAATTCTGTATCTCTTCTAACCTCTTACTAAAAGTAAAGCCTCACTTGATAACTTTCATAATAACAAAATATAAATCATTCTATTTCCATGCTTAACTATACATGAATTGTAAAATTACTTGGTTAAAACCTGATATCCAATGTCTAAGTTGCGCTGAAAAAAGAAAAAAAAAACTGTCAAAAACAACTTATATCTGAAAACTTTCACAAATCAAACTTCTGACAATAGTTATTTTTCCCATAGAGAAACTGTTACATTGAAGTTCAAAACTACTATTTCACAGTGTGGGGCACAAAGGATGGATATATATATATATATATATATATATATATATATATATATATCCTGTCTTTAAAAAAAAAAATCAAGGTACTCCAAGCAAAGCAAGGTTTTATGATAAAGTTTCACGCTACTCACATTGAATTTTAATGACGGCTTTAGTGAAGAAGAGAGAGAGAAATTTTAATGTAAGCACAGATACTAAAAGTTAATTGCTACTGTAAAGCACAGGCATCAGGATTTTCCTAGCAGGAGTCTCTTCAAAACATATTTAAAGCAGAAGAGGGCACATTCTTTGGGGCGGGCAAGGGGGTTGCCTGTTACTGTTAAACTCTATTGTTCCCTGATTGAGTATAGAAGAAAAAGAGGTTGCAGGAGCGGGAAGTGAATATGAATTGCCCCTTCCAGAGGAGCCAAACAAATTGTCTGTAAGAAGGAGACTTCAAAAGCTAAAAGACCAGAGAGGCTCAAAGACCTTACAGATCTGGGCTACTTGCCCTCACTGCTGTTATTATTTTTTTCAATTTCCCTTACAATGATATGGTTTAACTTGCGAGAATTAATGGAAGGATGCATTTTGTTAATGCTTTGATGTACTGCTCTTTATTCTGCCTCTAACTAGCTATTGCAATATCACTTAATCCGGACCTCAGCCTTCCAAGTACAAAAGCATCTCCTCCCACCTACTGCTCACACGCTCCTGCATCAGAATTGAAGACTAATATAGAGGCTGCCAGACCTACGGAAGAGCACTTTCCTCTCAACAGATGTCTTCCGGCTTTTTTGGCGCACACACACTCAGACACACTTGCCTACCTTAATAAGGTGTGTAAAACCCCCTTCTGGTCCACACTGATGATTTTAGCTCAGAACAGTCAGCAATGCCTCGGCACAAAGCTTTGCCATTGCTAGTCTGAAGAGAAAGAGCTGCTGGGATGCTGAATGGCACATCAGCCAACTTTGTGTGTAGCAAAGGCTCTAAAGAAATCCTGGGCTGAAGCTCTGCTGGATCATGGATTGGACTCAATTCCACCCCACACAAAGCCTGCAATGTCCAATAGAGACAGTTTCTGCAGGCTCTTAGTGCATAGTTTTGCACAGGGATGCAGACACATATTTTCTTTAACTGTGGCAAACTAAAGGTGTGACACTTAAATGAAGATCTTTTATTAGAGACAACCATGGCCAAATTCAAAACTAGAGTTCTAGCATTTAGAACAGAATCAGAACTCGAGAACTATTTGTTCAAATATTGAATGCTGAATAACAGGATCAAATTGGAAGCTGAAAAATTTTTTGAAAGATAATGAATTAAGTGAATCTATCTAGTGAGTTGGTTGAAATCAATTTCTGCTATTTGCTTATTCTCTCAGTCATTTCTAACATGATAGTAGATCATTGTAGTGATCTGTTTCTCAATGAACAGTAGATCTAGTTTACCTCATCAATATATATTTAGAGTCAATTGTACTAAGGAATGCATATTTATTAAGTTCAGGAGCAAGTCATCAAAACCCTACACCAAACCAGTGTGCTAGAATAAAATAAATAAATAAATAAAAAACCTCCTATTCTTCAGGAAAAATGTAACTTCTATTATAACTTCTCCATAGCCCTAAATCCATAGGCACATTCTTTATCATGATACTGTTCTAAAGAAAAATGCATGGTGACAAGGCAGCTGTGAGTTAATTCCTAAAGCCATAAGGAAATGTTCCAGGTTGCTTTTCATCATAGTTTCTTCCCACAGACATGCCCACAGCTGGAAACAACCTTTGGCAAATGTCTGAATAAGGCACAGGTGTGTACAGATGACAACAGCCAAGGAACACACCTAAGTTGGCAAAGTGTCATCCCTAATGTAGCTGGGTTTACTATATTGTTTATGAAAATATATAGTGATTATGGTATGCTTGTTTGATGGAGTACTTAAGTGCACTCCCCAAAAATGAGAGTGTTACTATCCTAAGTGGTGTTGAACTGTTTCTGTACCACAAATGACTAATCTATTCTTTATTGCTTACTACTCCATCTCCAAATGTCCTCTGAAGGAATCACCAGCTTACAGGAACACATCTCTGGGTCCTGAGCACAACTCTTTATGTTTTCCAGGATTATCTATTCACACCTTAAGCCTCAGCATATATCACTACATCTGTAACAGATGTGCAATAAATATTTGATAGATAATCAGATAAATGATGAATGAAGGATGAATTCACTGGTATTTACATCTTTAAGACTGCTACTATTGGCATGATTTTTATAAGAGTTGCTATTTGTGTTTTTTAGTTTTTCAATGTACATTTCCCCCATAAAATATCATTAGCACTTGCCTTACAGATAGATTAAATTTGATAAATTCTGATATTAAAGGTGTCACACTAGTGTCATGTTAGGAAGAGTAAGTTATTTATCTTGACAGATGTGAAAAATGATTTTCCTGAGTCACTAAATACAGATTGCATGACAGAGGAATTGATGGGGACTTTTTATTTATAATTATCAATATAATTTGTAAATATACAGTCTTTCTATGTTTAACAGTTCATGCCCAGCCCTCAACTGAATGTGGACCTGTTTTTTCTTGGCTAATTCTATGATATTCACCACAGAGGTTATCAGAGAATCTTTTGCAGAATGCAAATTGAACATATTGAATGGAAAAAAGATCAAAGCTCTTCACCTAAGCATTGTTCAGACCCGCTGTTCCTATTTTTATGCATCAGAAACTTTGAATTAGGAAGATAAAATAGAATTTAAAAGGAACTGTACTTTCAAATTGGGTATAATTGTTTTTTTTTTTTTTTGCCATATTTATACTTTTTGTATTACTCAATCTTCTCCACCTGTTGAAAGAGTAACTATGTTGGGAAGAATGGAGGCCAGAGACGCAAATGTCCCCAGTTACCTACATGCTCTATACAGATAAAGCAGGCATGTGAATCAAAAGCATATAACAAGGTGTGATGATCTGTATGTGCTTGGCCCAGGGAATAGCATTATTAGGAGGTGTGATCTTGTTGGAGTAGGGGTGGCCTTGTAGGAGGAAGTGTATCACAGTAGGGGTGGGTTTTGAGACCCCCCTCCTAGCTTCCTTTGGAAGATGATGTAGAACTCTCAGCTCCTGTGCTATGCTTGCCTTGTCACTGCCATGCTCCTGCCTTGATGATAATGGAGTGAATTTCTGAACTTGTAAGCCAGCACCAATTAAATGTTGTCCTTATAAGATTTGCCTCGGTCATGGTGTCTGTTCACAGCAGTAAAACTCTAAGCCACAAGGAGATGAGTAATATTGCAGTAAGATATATTAAAGTACACTAGCCCCTTTATTTTTTTTTATCAAAAATTAATATACAACAGAAGTAAAATCAGTGCAGTTAATTTTTGGCAAACTTATTTTCATAACTAAACCCCAACCATTTTTATTTACTATATAAGCATTTTAATAACATCACTGGCAGCATTCTTAACTCAGATGAAGGATGTGATGAGTTTATTTTTGAATACTATGCTGAAAATATTTGAGTAATGTTAACCAAGACTATGGTCTCGGAATGGTGGATCACACATTTAGCCAGCACTCAGGACAAGCAGACAGAGGGATCTCAGTGAGTTTGAGGCTACCCTGCTCTCCGTAAAGACTTCCAGGCTACTCTGACAGACAATATCTTCACAAAACAAACAAACAAGTGGACTAAAGAACAACAGAAAACTTGCTGATACCTAACCTGAGCTAGAACATTAAGGGATGAATTGAAGGAAAAGAAGCATCTGGATACATGGGCATAGCACAGGAGCTGAGAGCTCTACATCTTCTGAAGGCAGCTAGGAGTGGTATCTCAAAGCCTACCCTTACTGTGACACACTTCCTCCAACAAGGCCACACCTACTCCAACAACAGTTTGATCTTGTTATTGTTTTCTTGTTTGCTTCATTTTGGTAAAGCTAGTGAGAAACTTGGAGATCACCAATAAAGTAACAATCTATCATATCAGCTAAAGCAACATATGTCATTTCTTCATTGCTACTCAAAATAAGGTCAACTGACCAACATTATTTTTTATAACCCTGAACTCTTCTCTAAAAATTCACAATCTCCGACCATACTCCAGATCAGCTGAAGAAAACCTCAGGTGATTATCTTAGAGGTCATAGTAAACCTTTAAGGATTTAAAGCAAGGAAGTGACATTATTAAACTGCATTTCAGAAAAGAAAGTAATTCTATGCCCATTAATTTCCTCAAGGCATTGACTGGAGGCTGTGAATTTAGTGTGGATTACATGAATATTCCTATTCAGGATTCATTCAACAAACATTTATTGTATGCCTGCTTTGGTTTGACTGCTTCAAAAGCTAGATTTAGAAACAATCATGCACTGGTGACTGTATTTTTAATTTAGTCACCGTTTCCTGACCAGCACAGATAATCGTTGAGAATTTCCTACAATGGTATACTCAAACTGTTGGATCAAATCTTTAAAAGTATTGTTGATGCAGTTTTATAGCTATTTTATTGTGATGATTTTGCTCTATGGCAACTTGACCCAAGTGCTAGCTGTAGTAAAAAATGCTAATCTTTAATTTTTTAAAAATGAACACAGTGAGATGTACAGCTTGAAATCTAAATATTATATTATAAATATTATACATAAATCTGTCACTCTTTTTTTTTTGCTAACTTGCAGAAGATTGCCCATTGTAACTGAAAGAAAAACAATAAATCTGAGGATTCTAAATATGCAGAATCTCTCTCTATGTCTCTCTGTCTCTCTCTCTCAATGGTGATTGCCTTATCTGAACCTGCACAGCTGTGCTGTGGTGAGCAATTTAAAGCTAGCTAGCATATTTCATAAATATTTTCTTCTTGTTTCCTATATAAAAAGATAGTAAAGAGATGTGAACTACAGGATCTCAAACAGAAGTTAGCCATTCTTGGTTTGTCTGCTTAGCTGCCATCTTCTAAGTCATAATTATTGTAAAGTAAACTAATTACTGTGTCTAAACATAAAAGCAACAAGTTCATGACTTACTTATTTTGTGGCTGTGAAAGCCTCATGCTTCCTACTCATGACTATAGTTCAGGAGTCTGTCTCCCAAATTTTAATGGAATCTCTAAATATTATTTCATGCATTCTCCTAGTCTCAAGTCCTTTCAAGAGGCCTGTGATGGAAGTTACTTTGAGTGAAATGAGTTAGGAGACAGATGAGATTTACATGAGAGATTGACAAGGACACTATGATCAGACTCTTTCCTTGTAACTCTTTCTAGCTTAGACCTTGTGTTGAGTTTCCCCATTAGTCAATTTACATGATAAAATGCTAGTAGTTGGAAAACTGTGACTTTGGATGCAACTAGACTTTATAATTTTTCTCGTGCTGTGACAATATATGATAAGAAGCAGTTAAAAAAAATAGTTCATCCTGGACTAAAGCTTGAGGTGTTATATTCCCTCATGGTGGAGAGGCATGTCATCAGGAGTTAAAGGCCAGCTGGTCACATTCCATCCACCACCAGGAAGTGTACCTGGAATATGAAACCTCCATGTCCTCTCCTTGTAGTCCACTTTCTAGAGCCAGGCTCTACCTCCTAAATATTCTGCAGCCATTCCAAACCAATCTTATCTATTCTCAGGACCAAGCACTCATACATATGAAATGATGGACATTTGATATGCTAGTGATAATGCAGATCAATATTAAAATGCAGCCTTCTGAGTTGAAGGGGTTTGCAACCCAATAGAAAAAACAACAATATCAAACAACCAGAACCCCCAGACCTCCCAGGAACTAAGTCACCAAACAAGTAGTACACAGGGGGTACCCATGGCTCCAGCTGCATATGTAGCAGAGGATGGCCTTGTCAGGCATCAATGGGAGGAGAGGCTCTTGGTCCTGTGAAGACTCGATGGATGCCCCAGTGTAGGGGAATTCGAGGCCTGGGAGGTTGAAGTGGGTGGGTGGGTGGAGGAGCACCCTCCTAGAAGCAGGGAGAGGGGGATGGTATAGGGAGTTTCCAGGGGAGGGTAACTGGGAAAGGGGATAACATTTGAAATGTAAATGCAGCCTTCCATAAACAGCAACTGCAGACCTTTTAGAGGATTTATTTATAAAAATGAAATTTTGCAGTTATTTGGAAGATTATGTATAATAAAATGAATATAGCTTTTGGCAATTACTACCATCTCAGTAAGTATCAGACTCTTTCTCCAGTCACATATTTGTTATTAAAAACCTCTGAGACATAAAAATTTAACTATGTCACAACAGTTACTTCTGAACAGATAAGTTAACTGAATTGGAAGTGCAATTATAAAGAGTAGTTTAGAATGAAAAAGGTATGGATTACATTATTTAAAGCAAATGATACTTCCAGAAAAGCCTTAAAAAACTGACATCCAAGAAGAGAGTAATGTTAATTCTCAGAACCATTGAGCATTTGAGTTAAAGATGATATCAAACTACCCACTTGGCATATACAGATATTGAGAACAAGTGGAGTGAAATAAATTGCCTAAGGTCTCCATAAGAGAACAACAAAATGAGGGTTGATACCTAGAGAATTTTATGAATGGCAGCCATGTTCCAGAGTAAGGTCTTTGTTACCCATTGCATGTGTCCTCTCCTCAACAAAATATAGTGTCCAGAGATATTTTCTGCCTCTCTTGTAGAAGTGCTAGAGAACCTCACTAAGCAACAAAGAACAATTATATCCCAGAACACAGGAATAGTGGTACATCTTTATGTTCAGCATATATCAAGGATAACTAAACATTTTTAGAGATATACCTTTCTCATAGTAAAGACATGTCAAAAAAACCCTGTGAATGACTCACTTTGTACTATCATGCAAAATGAACTGAAAATTACAAACAATTTGAAAACATAGACAACATCCTGAAGACCCTATGTGAGCAGCCATGCACTCTAATGATGCATAACTTAAATGACTTCAAAAAGATTAATCTCCAATGTTCACAGGAATTCCAGACCTGCATTCAATTTCAATCTTTATGACATTAGTAGGATCTCTGAAAATCTTTTAAACCTGCCTATATTATAAAAGCAAGCATTTGTCTCTATCATCTCCCCTAAGTTTTATTTTACTTTACCTCTCTGCATAGGAATGGTGCTAGAGTTTCCTCTTATCTTCATAACTACTTCCTAATTGTATAGCCATCTGTAGTATTCCCCTCTGCAACTGGGATGCTCTCTAGGAGCCCAGATAAATGTATTTATATTTCCCTCATACAATGAGTGCAGTTTTTCAAATTCCTTGAAGAATCAAATTACAGAAAGAGTGGATTACTGATATTAGGAATTAGTAATTACTCAATATTTACTTAATAATTTGAATGTATATAAATGATTTTTGATCTTTTTAGGTTGCCATATGTAAGACATGCATTTCTTATAATGTATTGGCTATCCTCTGGATCTTCTGAGCAATTTCATTTGAAATAATATGTTATCTGTTTATTTCATATTTTCATATTAGGGTATTTTTATTTTTAATTTGGCTCTGAAGGTTAAATGCCTCATGACTGTGAGGCAAGTGCTTTACCAATGAACTAAATCCCTAACCCCTCAGTCATCTTCTTAAATAAAAAATCCTCATCTTTAATTTTAAAAATATATATTTCATGTTCAGTCTATAAATATTTTACTTTCATGTATGGAGTTGCACCACATGTGTGTCTGGTACATGTAGAATAAGAAAAGGGCATTGAATCTCCTGAAGGTGAAACTATTGGATGGATGTGAAACACTACATAGGTGCCAGGACTGAACCCAGGTCCTCTTAACTGCTGAGCTGTCATTCTAGTCATATCATACTATATTTGCTTTTGGTGTGCATGTGACACTACCTGGCAAAGAGTACACACTCAGCAAATACTTGATTAATGAATAAATGAGTGAACAAGTGGAATAAGAAAAAGCATCAGAGATAATAATCACATAAATGGGTTTAATGGGAATACCAGATGTGGCTTAAGTTAATTAAATTCCTTGTTATTACTTAAAAGTACCTTCCAACATGAAATTCTATTCAGAATGTCTCATGATTCTATGATAAATGAAATACATTATTAGCAATTAATTTCATTTTTTCAATGCAAATGTGTGTTACCATGTGGTACACTGACATAGATAAAAGAACACACACAAATACAAACACACAACTTCCATGGGAAGAATCAATACTGGCATTCCCCAGATTATGAATGAATTACTTTTTGAACATTTAAAAGGCATCTGTTTAATTACCTGCTGGATTCTGTCTAACCTTTCAAGTTGGGTTCCCTTTGCCCTTACCTGTGCAGTCAGGCATACTCAATTCCTCAAATCAAGTCTGCCTTTGAACAGAGGAATTCAGTGTGGCTACATTTCATAGATTGGTCTGCAAATAAATGTTTCATTTATATATAAGCTGAAATGTCATATAAAATAACTGTGATATAATTCAGCATGCTTTGAGTAAGAGGTCAAGTGCTTAGATTTGAAGAAACTTTTATAGTGTACTTAAATCCTATGCATGGATGGCAGTGTTGCCTTTGAAGTCAGGTTCATTTTGAAGTTAAACTCTAGCTCTGATACTTGATGCCTGTCTGATTTTGGTCACATATCTTAATGACTCAAAGCTTTATTTTCTTCAGTTGTTCTTTGGAAACAGCAACTGAGACATCTTTCTAGGATCACTTTGAGAATTAAAAGAAACAAGCATTCAGCACAGAACTAGACTTCCATAGTATTATATGTTACTGACTTTTTTGTCAAAAGTTATTCTGAGTTACAATTGTTTTCTACTTTATGGTAATCTAAGAATCAAACTCAGTCTCTGGTACACTGGTAGTGCCCAATTATGTGTCCAGTGAATGAATATGCAGTGTATGTATTGATTTATAAATTTGAGAGTAGTAAATTTTAGGGTCAAGTAACACTGTTTTTAATATTTTATATATATATTTGGTTTTTCAAGACAGGGTTTCTCTGTGTAGACATGGCTGTCCTGGAAATCACTCTGTAGACCATGCTGGCCTCGAACTCAGAAATCTGCCTGCCTCTGCCTCCCAAGTGCTGGGATTAAAGCTGTGCACCACCACTGCCCAGCGATATATAAAATTTTAAATGTTTAGTTTTTTCTTCTGTTCATTTCTAATCACAGGATTGCTAAAACCTCTCCTGTCTCTACTCATGGGAAGAACATTGGGGAATGTTTTAAAAAATACCATTTACCTTGAATTGTTTCTATTTGTTTGGAATTTTGGGGTTCAGTATTTTGTAGAACATACTTCTTCAAATGGAAATATTTAGTGATGGAAGATAACCATGTATATCATAGTTACTAAGATTTTACCAATAGGTTGAATTATTATATTGAAAATAGTTTCAGACAATATATCCTGATCACAAATTCCCCTCCTCCACGTCATTGCAGACCCTTCCCAATTCCTAGCCCACATAGCTCCAGGCATCTCTTTCTTTCAAATAAATAGGTAAATAAACAAAAACAGAAAAAAGCCTAGTATTTTAAAAAAGAAATAAAATGGAATCTAATAGAACAGAATGTGAGGAAAATCCTCAAACACATGAGCACAGGGGAAATTTTCCTGAAGAGAGCATCAATGGCTTATGCTCTAAGATCAACAATTGACCAATGGGACCTCATAAAATTGCAAAGCTTCTGTAAGGAAAAGGACACTGTCAATGGGACAAAATGGCACCCAACAGATTGGGAAATGATCTTTACCAATCTTACATCTTAATGAGGGCTAATATCCAATATATACAAAGAAGTCAAGAAGTTAGACTCCAGAGAATCAAATAAACCTATTTTTAAAAATAGGGAAAAGAGCTAAACAAAGAATTCTTAATTGAGGAATATCCAATGGTTGAGGAACACCTAAAGAAATGTCCAATATCCTTAGTCATCAGGGAAATGCAAATCAAAACAACCCTGAGATTTCACCTCACACCAGTCAGAACAGCAAAGACTCAGGTCACAACAGATGCTGACAAGAATGTGGAGAAGAGGAACACTCCTCCATTGTTGGTAGGATTGTAAGCTGGTACAACAACTCTGGAAATCAGTCTGGTGGTTCCTCAGAAAATTGGGCCTGAGTACCCAGCTATATAGCACCTGGGCATATACCCAGAAGATGCTCCAACATGTAATGAGGACAGATGCTCCACTATGTTCATAGCAGCCATATTTAAAATATCCAGAAGCTGGAAACCTGCCAGATGACCCTCAGCAGAGGAATGGATACAGAAAATATGATGCATTTACACGATGGAATTCTATTCAGCTATTCAAAACACTGACTTCATGAAATTCGCAAGCAAATGGGTGAATCTAGAAAATATCATCCTGAGTGAGGTAACTCAGTCCCAAAAGAACAGACATTGTATGTACTCACTGATAAGTGGGTGTTAGGCAAAGAGTGGAATACCCACGATACAACTCACAGACCACATGAAGCTCAAGAGGAAGGAAGACCAGAGAGTGGATGCTTCAGTTCTACTTAGAAGGGGGAACAAAAATAATCAAGGGAAGTAGAGGGTTGAAGGAACTTGGGAGGAAGAGAAGAGGGGGAGGGTAAAAAGTGGGGAAGAATCAGGTATGGGAGGAGATGGAGGAGATGTACAGAGGGTCAGGAAATTCAACAGAGTTGTGTAGCAATGGAGGATGGGGAACTGGGGTTAGCAAGCAGAAAGTCTCAGATGCCAGGAAAGCAACAGCCTCCCAGGACCCTATGGAGGATGACATTAGCTAAATACTCCACAAAGAGGAGGGGAGAAAGAAGCTGTAGAGATCATATCCAGAGGTTAGGCATGGTCCCACGGTTGAAGAATGGGGCCACCCACCCATATGCAAAATTTTAACCCAGAATTGTTCTTGTCTAAAGGAAATACAAGGACAAAGAGTAGATCAGAGGCTGATAGAAAGGCCATCCAGAGACTGTCCCACCTGGGGATCCATCCCACATGCAGATACCATACCCAGACACTATTGCAGATGCCAAGAAGTGCTTGCTGACAGGAGTCTGATACAGCTGTCTCCTGAGAGGTTCTTCCAGATCCTGACCAATACAGATGTGGAGATTTGCAGCCAACCATCAGACTGAGCACAGGGATGCCAATGGAGGAGTTGGGGAAGGGCTAAAGGAGCTGAAGGGGCCTTATCTGGCATCAGTGAGAAGGGAGGCCCTTGGTCCTATGAAGGCTTGATGCCCCAGTGTAGAGGAATGCTAGGGTGGTGAGGTGGGAGTGGGTAGGTAAGTGGGGTAGCACCCTCATAGAATCAGTGTAAGGGGAATGGGATAGGGATTTCAGAGGGGAATCTAGGAAAGAGGATAACATTTGAAATGTAAATAAATAAAATAAAGATTAAAAGAATTTACTTATCAGAAACCACACACACACACACAAAACCTACACATACAGAAAATCAGAAACCAAAATACACAATCAAAGGACAAGTAGGATATGAAGTTTGAAATTCATCTCTCCTCTGAATATATTTTTGGCCAAGTAAACTACCTAATTTGTAGCTTGGTTTAAATTTTACTATAGAAGTCTCTGAAAACTATGGATATGACTTATATAAAAGCAGAGATCTGGTCATGGCCTGGCACAGATGAAATCTCAGTAATGTTGTAGTTCAGGCTGGTGGATCAAATGCAAGGTGTCAAGCCTGGGATATACAAGACTCAGAGATATGTAAGTCTCTGCCTCAAAAACCTTTCAAAACACCAAAAAGGAAATGAGAGAGACAGAAACAAAAAGAGAAGGGGACAAACACTTGGGTTATATAACAAACTGCTGTTTAATATTTAACCTCAACTTTCCATGCTGGCCTCAAGTAGATTACTTAATTGCCTTTGATGGCTACTGAAAATAATTGGTCCCTCTCCCTCTTTATTGCTTCCTTGACCTATTAAGTTTTCACTTGATGTTTTTTCATGCATGAATATGCCAGGAACATTTATCCAGGTCTAGTAAATAATATTCAAAAATAATTAGCCCCACATAAGCTCTGTAATATATGCTTCAATCCTTGCCAATTTTCCTAAGGACATTCTTCCTTTATCTGTTATCCCATTTCATTCTCTCTTCTCTATTCTACTGTAAGCTGATAGATTGATCTTTCTACAATCCTTGGATGAACATATTCTTTCTTATCTACCATTCATGACTTTCTCAGGTTCATGTCTAGATAACAAACTAGACTTCTATCTTAAAATATCAGATTATGATTAATAAATGTATAACTAAAGATTGTACTCAGAATCACAGGATATTTCTTTATTGAAGCAGTGAAGCTCATGAGTTGGTTAAGTCTCTGAAGGTGACATAGATTTGTCAAAACTAGAAACTCATTACAGTTAATGATTTTTGTGCTCTGTTTAGGAAATTACTGCTGGACAAGAGCAGTTAAATGATCTATGTAGGCTTATATTAAACATAATGTTTATCACCAACATAATTCATCTTATAGATTTGTCCCTTGAGAGCTTGAGAACCCAAGCTTTCTTATTGTCTTCCAACAGTTTCTTATCAAATACAAAGAAAGGTCCTACAGAATTTAAAAAGAAGATTATCACCTAATTCACATCAGTTAATAACTTGATTCTTTACACTTTAAGAATGTATGACTCCTGGGGTGTGTATTGTCAGTTAAATTTTTGTGACTATTTCATTTGGCTACTTATTAAATTTCTGAGATTCCCAGATATTTTATCTATCATCTTTTATTTATAACAAAGTGATCCCTGGAATGGGATGAAGAAAATAGGAATTCTTTTCTGTTTAACCACTTAAGTGTAGTTTTCTCTGAACTAGTCATCATTGTCTTCTGTAAGATCTTATAACAGCAATTGGGAAACATTCATGTTATGATTCATACAGGTTCAAATATTTAACTATCGTATTATGAAATGTAATCAATTTGGCTGGGCACACTGTTTAAATCACTCACATACAATAGCTCTATAATGATTCATAACTGTTTCTTCCTCTCTCAGTAGCCGTTGCTCTCCTGTAGCTCTTCATCCAGGGGAGTGACCATATGGATTTTCCCATCTGTGCACTGGTGTGCAAACTGGTGTTATCAACAAACTGTTGAGAGGTCATGCGTGAAATGTTCCCAGTTGTATTCATGGGACTCAATCTCTCAAACAGTATCTTGAGTCTCTGTCTCTTTCTATTTTAATGCCCTGTCTTACATGATTATTCTCTCAGCACTAGATTTGGGGACTACAGTGCAGCTAAATCAATTAGAGTTGGGCACACCATGCATATATATGGTAAATGAACTTTCTAGGTTAAACATACAATTGTGCATATGTGTGTGTGTGTGTGTGTGTGTGTGTGTGTGTGTGTGTGTGTGAAAACTGAAATTAAAAGTAGATCATGCATTGGGGATGGGGAGGGAAAAGTTTCAAGGAGTAGAGATGGGAATGACATAGAATCAGTATTCCTGTACCAAATTCATAAATAAAAACTATTAAAAAAGAATGGGGAGTGTAAATTCATAGCAGGAAGTCTACATGCATAAGGTAATAAAGATCCAAGAAAATATTGACAATATGATATGATGGTACTGTTGCAGTTTTTGTTAATAATAAGAATAAAAATGTTAACAGCAATAAGAAATGTAGCCATCTTATGGTACCATCTATTCACATCCCCATGCTCTGTGCTCCATCTCTTGAATTGACATGGAAGATAAACTTCCGTACTTTACTTATCTTTCCTAATTTAACATGGAAAAAAGATAATTGCCATCATCCCCTCTAACTGAAGTTATAGTGCTACAATGCCTGGTCTCTCCATTGTTTTATTATGTGTAGATTCACTTTTTCCATTAGAATTTATATATTGGTACCTAACATTAAGAGAATGAACAACAAAAAAACAAAAACAAAAGCCATCTTCTGAATGCTCAAAGAAAAATATCAAGGAAAAATCATCAAGCAAATTAATTTCACTATGTGTGATGATAATTTTTATGTTTATCTGATAATTTCTATTTTAGAAATTACCTTCTATTTTCTACATCTGAGATATTATAACATGCAATATGTGGTAATATCTTTGTTATACTACTGCCATATATGTTACTTTTAATATAATTAGTTTGTTATTTAAAAAATTCAATAAAACAAGCCAGACATACTGGTATATATCTTTAATCCCAGCACTCATGAGATAGTCAAGTGGATCTCTGAGTTCAAGGCCAGCCTGGTCTACAGAGCTCAGGATTTCAAAGGCTATATGGAGAAACTCTACCTTGAATAACAAAATAAAAACCAAAAGCACAAAAGAAAAGAAGAGAAACATAGAGGAGGAGAAAGATGAGGAATAGGAATCTGAGAATACCTTGTTTACTAAAACATTGTTAAAAATTTGTACATCTGATAGCTCTCATTCTGATGACTTTCTCTACAAAATCTGACTCATTATTTATGTCTGTGCCAAGTTACATTTCTCCAAATCTTGTTCTAGTTTGATTCATTAGAAATAGCCAATAAAATACTAATTAGCAGGCTGGATGAAGAGAGAAGTCAGTGTTTCTCTCTACCTTGTGTGGTACCTTCATTAAGAGATGGAGTCTCTGTGGCTAAAGCATCCACTTTAAGGAACGTTCCCTTACCATCCATTCCTAAGTAGCAGCACCAATCATGTATCTATCTGTGGTATAATTTGTCTAGTTTTATATTCCTCTTGCATCCCTTTCTCTTTTTGTTCCTAAGACTCTAGAGTTGATGCTGGACTCTTCCTATGGCTATTTACTTCTGATCTGCTTTACTCTTCTTCATTATAATGCCCTCAAAAGTCTCGTAACTAATTCCTCATATTAATTCCTTTCTATCAGAACAAAATCATTCTTTGCTTCAAGATATTTGCTTGTTGACATGTTAGCACTATCTGTCTCTACCCAGAAAATGCAAGTAATATAGGTCTTCAGATATTGACAGTTGTTCAATGTGAAGAATTACCTCTGGAAGAGAACCACTATATAAAACGTATAAAGCACTGCATTTTCCTGACAGAATACTTTTCTTTCAAAATATATTTAACCCATTATATTTGAAAATCCAGTGTGAATACAGTCAAATAATATCATTCTTGTATAATAGTAGTGATATTTGAAACTAGAAAAGATTTAATAGGTAGGTTAACTAACAAAAGCAGATTTTACAAGTGGACTGAGTGCAGGTAGGAACAGAAATGGGAGAGATCAAGAGGGGAGACGATATGGAGAGGTAGAGTTTAGGCAAAGACAGCTAAAATTGGGGGGGGGGAGACTTGAAGAGTGGCATGGAAACCCAGTACAGTGCAAATTTCTTAGAATGTATGAGAATCACCCTAGTAAGGACTTCTAGTAATGTAAGATACAGATTCTGGTCTAGAAATCTCTTGTAGCCACAAATTGCTTCCAGTAGTGGGACTGGGTTGCATTCCTTTGTCCTGTTGCCTGAGGGGTTCCAATGGAAATCCTTAAACTTATCAGGCTTATTTTAGGAAAGGTCGCTCTGCAAAATTGACATTGGGCCCCATTCATAAGGACAACATCCACATAGCTAACTGAACATAGAGGTTGAGTTGGTCCCTGCATGGAGCTATCACCCTATGTTCTGGTCTCTTTGGCATGTGAAGATACTCTACAGGCTATGGAAAGAGAAACCTGGACACCAAACCAGCCATAAATCCCTCAAGCTACAATCTGTCCTTCCTGCAAGATGTACCTTTCCTAAAATCAGCCTGATATGTTTAAGGATTTTCATTGGAACCCCTCAGGCAATGGTGGCACAGAATTTGTGGGAATGGCTAAACATTATTTGGTTTAACTTGAGACTCAGCATAAGAAAGAGTCCATGTTCTACACTGCATGTATGGCCAGGAATTGTAGACTGGATAACCCAGAGACCTAGGGTGGGACCAAGTACAACAGAAACAATTCAACAAAAGGATTCCCAATGACATTCTGCTACAGTCATAGATAAGCATCTTTCACAGTCCAGTAATCATCAAAGATCATCTGGTAATAGATGAGCACAGGTGCAGAGACACACAACCAGACATTCAGAGAGAGGGGCTAAATTGTAGTATTCCACTGGGTTCATCTTCTTGGAGCTCAGGAAACATCTCAGAAGAGGTGAAATAAATATTCTAAGAACCAAAGGGGATACAGGACAACCAGAGAATAAGGTCCAACAAATCAAATAAGCAGGGTTCATATGAGCTCAGAGAGACTATAGCAGCAAATATAGGGCCTGCAGAGTTCTACATCAGATCTTTTGTGTATATGTTGAGGCTGTTATCTTGATATTTTTTGTGGGACTCATAACAGTGGGAATGAGTGTTTCTCTGACCCCTTTGCCCACTCTTGGGACCCTTTGTCTCCTATCAGGTTGCCTTGTTAAGCCTTAATATTAGAGTTTATGACTTGCCTTGTTTTTTGCTATGTTTTATTATCTCTTAATGTTCTATTCTTTGCTGAGCAGAAATAGAGGCAGAATAGTTCTAGGAGACAGAGGAGGTAGGGGAAGCTGTGAGAAATGAAGGGAAAGGAAAAATAGAAAGTTAAAATAAAAAATTAAAAAACAAATTATATGAAAAAAATGATGTATAATATTTTATTCTGTTTGTAGGAATTTTACAATACATAGTATTGCCTAGCTAATCTGTAATATATATTTCAATATTTTATATTATTTATATATACATATATAAGTATCAGTAAAGTTAGGTATATCATAATTTAACTGATACAAGGAAACAGAAAAACATGCAAATGTATAGGAAGAAAAAATATACATTACTGGTTTTATTCCCCATCAACCTATGGACAAAATATATTTTCTCTAGTGTGGTGGTTTGAATATTCGTGGCCCAAGTAGTGGCACTACTAGGAGGTGTGACCTTTGAGGAAGTGTGTCACTGTTGAGGGTGGGCTTTAAGGCTCCTAGCTTAGGCTCTGCCCAATGTGGAAGGAGAGCTTCCTCCTAGCTGCCTGCAGATGATAGTCTGCTCCTGACTGCCTTCAGATAAAGATGTAGAACTCTCAGCTCCTTCTCCAGTACCATGTCTGCCTGGACATTGCCATGCTCTTGCCATGATGATAATGGACAGAATTTCTGAACCTGTAAGCCAATGCCAACTAAATGTTGTCTGTTATAGGAGTTGCCTTGGTCATGGTGTCTCTTCTCAGCAATGGAAACCCTAAGACACCTAGCGTTAATATTTTCTCAGAAAAAAGTTAATGGTATAGTCTGCACTTGGTGCTTATTAACTACAATTTTAATGTTTTAATTCTTCTGTTGCTAATTTTTAATTAACTGTGTTCTTAGTGATGAAAATCTGAAATGATTAATTTATATACATTTTTACAAATTTTTACTAATATAACAATAAATTTTAATAAAATCACATTAAAATTCACTGTCACATTTTAGTGATAGGAAAGCAAGATCTAATGAAAGAGAAAGTAAATTTGTAATGATATCATATCTAATAGGTCTTACAATGATGATTTTCACACATAAGCAATTTATGTTATTTTGCATTAACATGTACACACACACACACAAGTGTGTGTGTGTGTGTATGTGTGTGTGTGTGTGTACTTAAGATGACTATCATGTTTAATGTGATAGTTCATGGTAATTCTTGCCCAGACATAATATACAACAATCACTTTCATCCATCCAAAAACTGTGACTCTTTAATTTGGTTCCTCATGTTATGGTGACTAACCCAACCATAAAATTATTTTCCTTGCTACTTAATAACTGTAATTTTGCTACTGTTAGGAGTCAATGTAAAATATGATGTGCACGATATATGATATGCAAGATATTTTATATGTAATCCCCAAGTGGTTTGTGACCCACAGTTCATGCTGATTTACTATAACTTGAGAGAAAAGCCTCTAGGTATGTCTCTGAGAGATTATTGAAGTTAGATTCGTTGGGGTTGAACTATCCATATTAACTGTAGGTAGGAACCATTCCATGGGACAGAGTCCTGAACTGAAGAAAAAGGAGAAATTTAGCTGAGGTCTAGAATTAATTGTTGTACTGCTGCAATACGATCAGTGGTCTCAGCTAGGCACATGCCTTATGATCCCAGCATTTAAGAGGCAGCAGCAGGTGGAGATCTTTAAGTTGTTAGAGGCAGCCTTGTTGTCAGAGCTAGTTCAAGGACAGCCAAAGGCTATACAGGCTACTCATAGAAACCCTGTATCAAAACAACAACAACAGCAGTAGCAACAACAATAATAATAATGATAATGGTGGACTCAAGTTTGTGCTGTCATGATGTCCCCCCTCCATGATAGAACATTTTCTCAGACTCTGAGCCACAATAAATCTTTCCTTCCTCATGTAGACCTTGGCAGGCATTTTGTCTCAGCACAAAGTTAACTAACATATTTAATACTTCATTTTTATCATTCATATGTCTGGTAAACCTTTGCTACATTATAAGTATAATGTTCATGTAATCGAGGTGTAATTCACATTTATCAAATGATAACATATATCTTGAAACTATTTCTCAACTAAATAGAAAGCACCTAATTAAAAATATTACATTCTCTTTAATGCAAACAAATATTATTTCCTCAGATAGAAAAGAATATAATAAATTCAATAATTTAAAAACTTATATAAAGAAGTACATATGCTATTAGTAATATAAAGAATGAAATGAAAATATAAAATATTACCAGTAGTTTCAGTCTTAAAATGGGAAATTGCCAAGTATGTGTCTGATTGTTAATCTTAGGATATGTGTGATTTAAGAAAAGGGACAAAGCTAAACAAAAGGGGTGTATTTCAATAGATGCTTCATAGACTTTGTCCATTCTAAACTTAATATTTTTTAACCATGAGGCATTTTTAAATAATAAAAAATCACTTTTTATAAAGATGAGAAAACAGAAAATGAAAATAGATCATGGAAGTTCTCATTTAAATTTTATAAGGCATTTGCTTTTAAATATTTATCAATCATGTTATTTATAAATGAAATTAATATAGAGGAATATAATTAATATTATATTTTGTTAACCATATTGGTTTCCAAAATATGGCACAAAATCTTACTTTGGCACACTCGATTCATGAGCTACTGAAACTTGATTATTTTTTAAACCCATGTTAACCACT
Organism: Rhynchomys soricoides; assembly: GCA_019843965.1. Classification (NCBI taxonomy): domain Eukaryota; kingdom Metazoa; phylum Chordata; class Mammalia; order Rodentia; family Muridae; genus Rhynchomys; species Rhynchomys soricoides. Next base: position 1,998,939 of record JADRCH010007474.1, read on the forward strand.
TGCCCTATTAAGGATTTCTTAAGCCTCACATCCAGAATTGGATGTGTTACATATATACCTGTTGGGAATTGGTTCTAATGCTTAGTCTTGATTTTGTCCCCAAATCAGGAATCTGCATGTTCAAAGGTGGCTGAAGAAACAGAGAGAGAGAGAGAGAGAGAGAGAGAGAGAGAGAGAGAGAGACTGAGACTTCTAGGTTCTAGTGAGAAGAAACACAGGGAGGAGAAAGAATCTTGGCCAGAAGAAGGGAGTAGGAAGAACAATTATTGGAGCTTACAATTAATCACATCTCTGTTTTGTCTCTTTTAGTGAGACAACAAAGGAGAGATAAGGGAATGGAATGAGCAAAAAGAAATATATCTTACATCTATTTAGTGTTGTAGTTTCTCTTTATATAGTTCCCCAAACAGTGGAATCCTCACAGAATAGTTCATAGTTCTAAATCAGAGATCTAGAAACTATAGCCCAAGGCTGACAGAACCCCATGTATTTTTAATCAAATTCTATTTATTTACAGCCACACATATCCTGTTATGTGTTTCCTATTACTGCTTCTTTACTCTAACATAAGAGCTGAGTATCTATAATGCTGTACACCACAGTTTCTAAAGTATGTACTACCTGTGTGGGGGGTAGATGCTCAGTCAATAAAAGCATTGCCTGCAAGCAGGACCTAAGTTTGATTCACAGAATCCAATTAAAATTGCTGTGTGTAGCTCAAACAACAACAAAATGTTGGATATAGTGCAACATGCTTGTAATCATAGTGTGAGGATTGCAAAGATCGTTAGAATTGCCTAATTGTTGAATTCTCGGCTCATGAGTCACCTCATTTCAAAGGAGAGTATGTCACTTTTGAATAGGATATTAGAAGCCATTCTCTGGCTTCTATACATACTCACATAAAAATTAAAATATTTACTATCTGGCTCTTTTCACAATGTTGGAAGTAATTGTGTTTGTTGATGGTATGATAAATAAGTGAAAAAATAAATTTGCTTACCTAAAAAATAAAGTAAATTTTTTTACATTTTTTTCCTGGAAAATGTTTAATTTAAAATTTCAGGGAACAACTGAAGTAGAAGTGTGCTTTGTAGCATAAATAACATGAGGTCTAAATGTGCTTCCAGGAAATATACAAGCTTTGAAAATTAGAAACTTGGTACTTATAAGGGAAAATGTGTGGACAGTTTCCCTTTACAATTTGAGTCAAATTATTTTCTACTCAGGAGTCCCTCATTATTAGCTAACAAAGTTTCCATAAAAATATCCCATTAGTATATTTGGCATGATATTCACTAGAGACACATTTGGTCCTGAGAAGAGCCATGGTGGAAACAGGTAAGGAAGTGAAATAACCAAATAAACTTAAACTCATATATACTAATATGAATATATGCTTAATCCTATTACATCAAATAAGTGTGCTTTCATGGATCTTATGCAATTTCCTAGCTTTTAAATATTCCCTTAAATATTAATTTTGGATGCTAGTGAATGTAAAGTGTCTTTGACCACAAGCACAACCCTCATATTAATCCATAAAATTCATTGGCTGATACAACCTTATATTCCTGTTGGATGACTATATTATGTAAAGACATTTCTAAGTAAATCTTTCCTACACTTTACTAGTTCCATAGAGTTCAACACTAATTAAGATATTTCACGTACTGTTTCAAAAATGAGATTAACAGTGAATCCCAGCAAGGTGTCAGATAATGTGTCTCTGTGACATAGTCTAAAGAACTCATCTACTCCCTCACAACATTGCAGACACATTGTTTCTCAGGGTCTTTTTCCAAATATAAAGCTGGTTCAAACTTAGGGTTTCTGTCCCACATGTTCTTATAAGTGGAATGATTTGTACTTATATTATTAACTGGTTCTCTACCATTTCTCAGAAAAGGGTCTTAAAATTGCCTATTCATGAGATATTAAACTGATTTTGAAGATTATTTGCTTTATACTTCTGCCTAGTACATTCTATCTTCTAAATAAACCTCCTGATCAAATCTAAAATTATGGAGATAATGAACCTTATATAGAGTGTGTATGATATTGCTAAGAATATGATGGGTACTCAATACATGTACAGGTAGATTTATTTTGGAAACATAGACTTACTTAGTAGTTCGTGTGAGGTTTTAAGGATGGATATTAAGGAGAGAATGCATTTCCCCTGCCATCACAGAGTTCTTACCTGTTTATTTTGACAATAATATACAAATAAAACAATTGTACCATTCAAGAAAAGAACGATTTGATTCCAAAGCCAAGTATTACTATAACTTTTTATAGAAATGAATAGTTATACCAATGTAGCAGGGATGGCAAAGCCAGAGAAAAATTATTACTTGTGACATGCTAACTGAGTATAAAAATCAGGCAAGGGATGAATATATTAGGCAAGAACTTGTTGCAAACATAATTTATGTCATAAAGAACTTAAAGAATTCAGGGAATGATGGGAGGCCTACACTTTTATGAAGAGAAAGGGAGGAAGTATGTATTGGAGAAGAGTAAGGAAAAGAATTGGGACAAAAGGAGGGAGGGAAAATTGTAGGCTTTATATAGCATAAATAATTATTTAATTTAAAAAGTAATTAGAGTATAGATGAATTCCACAATGATCGAGAATTTTTTCTGACATTCACAATTATGTTTCACTGCTTTTTCATATATTCATTTATACATTTCACATATATCTCAAAACTAACTTATGAAAAGTGTTCAATGCCTCTGTTTATACTCCTTTTATACATTTAATTTTTCATTAGTTTATCCTACAAATAATTATTGAATATTTATAATTCTCTCAATTCAAAACGGACAGTGTTCTCTGCCTTGACAAATGATTCAGAAAGTGAGAAACAACTGACTATCTTTCATTCATTCCCCCTCCTACTGATCCCTATCAATTCACCATCCTCCATTTGTATAACTCTCTCTCCTTCTTACATTACTATATTACTACTATTGTTTGGGTAAGACAACTATTATTTCATGCAAAAATTATAGTCAATCCATCTGCCTCTCCCTTCAGATATGCTTGGGTCGAAATCATTCTGCATATTTCTTTGGGAATGATTTGGATCTCTTCTGAGAAAGTAATTCTAGACCTGTCCAACAGTCACTTAGAAGACACCTAAGGATACCCGTTTTCCCTCTGAACCACATATACAATGTTGTGGGTTTTATTCTGATGATAAGGCCCAAACCTCTTAAAAGAATCTTGTCTTCTACAAATGACAGCAATTGTAAACAACAACAATATCAGTTTCAATTGCTTTACTCATCTTTGAAAGTGAGCATTGTGCTGCAAATTACCTCCACAACTGTATTATTTCCTATAGGCCATGACACTATTCCCTACATGTCCATGACATGTAGATTTATTTAATGAAGGGCATATATTTTGTGTGTTAAGCAGAGTCATAACCAAGGAATACAGCTAACTAATGAGGTAATAGTTGTTGCCTTGGACTGACTTCATTGGAGTCATGGAGTCCCCTTGGATATGGGCAGGATAGCTGAATCAAATGGTATTTTTCATGTACATTATGTAGCTGCACATATAATTATATACTTCAAAACTTCTGATATTCTCAAATTTTACTGAATTTTTACAGTCTTATCTATATTATTATTATTATTAAACTTCAAGAAAAGAATCTGATGTAAGTAGATTCTGAAGGTTTTATTTCATACTTTACATAAACAATAATAGCTTTAGGAATAATAATTCAATGTGTAAAATCAGATATAGCATTCAAATTTATACATTATATGAACAGAATTTATAACATAATATACATCTAGTTGTACATTTGGCATATTATTGTAAGTCAATGAATGAATATTAAAAGAATAAATAAGTGAGGGAAATAAAGCAAGTGAGGGAAAAATCAAATAATTATTTCACATAAATTTTGTTGTTAGATTATAATAATTGATAAAACATAGCCATATCTATATTTAAAATAATAGGTAGCTTCAGTCTTAGATGTCTAATTTAGACAAGCAAGAGTATTAACAGTTGTATAAATCTATTCTTGTCTAAATGTTTTTATCTTTTTAAATCTTCACAAGGATTGTGGATAAGACAGTCTTTTGGCAGAACAGACAGACAATAGAGTCTTTGAACAATATGCCCAAAAGGCCAAGCCAGAGTTAAAATCTAAGTTAATTTAATTTCAAAGAGACTTTTTTTTTTTAACTAGTACCATCTCCAAGGTCTTTATTTTTTATTTATAGCATGAATTTTGCCAAATTATCCAAGATGTTTTCAGTGGCCTGGCCTTTCATTGAATATAAATGTACTTTAACCAGAACCCATTTGAATAAGATTATTTTAAGAAAATAAACTGAAAACATTTAATTTTTCTGTGTATAAATTGTGATTAAAGTTAAGCTTGCTTAAAGGAGCATTTTTATTCTGATATATCCTTTAAAACAAATAATCCCTGTATGAAAATCTTCAAAATTATAATTGTGTTTTTCAAGCTATCAGTATTGTCCTCTGTTCAAACACTGTAAATCCACCCACATACATATGTACCTGAGAGAGACAGAGAGAAAGAGAGAGGACACACACACCCGCACAGATAACAAGAACTCGTCATATAAAACTTTCACTTACATTGCTAGAGTTATATTAAGACATTTTACATTATTTGTGGTTATTGTAAAGAGTGTTAGTGCACTAATTTCTTTCTCGGCCAGTTTATCATCGGCATAAAGAAGGGCTGCTAATTTCTTTGAGTTAATTTTGTATCCAGCCAATTTGCTAAAGCTGTTTATCAGCTGTAGAAGTTATCTGGTAGAAGTTTGGGGGTTTCTTATGTATACTATCATATCACCCGCAAAGAATGATACTTTGACTTCTTTTCCAATTTGTATCTCCTTCATTTCTTTTAGTTGTTTTGCTGCTCTGGATAGAACTTCAAATACTATATCGAATAGATAAGAAATGAGCAGTCTTGTCTTATCCCTGATTTTAGTGGGATTACTTCACATTTCTACCCATTTAATTTGATGTTAGCTTTTGGTTAGCTGTATATTGATTTTATTATGTTTATGTATGTTCCTTGAATTCCTGATACCTCCAAGACTTTTAACATGAAGGGGTTAGGATATTTTCAAAGGCTTGTTCAGCATTTCATGAGATTATCTTGTAATTTTTTTCTTTGAGTTAGTTTATGTAGTAGATTACCTTGATGGATTTTCTTATATTGAACTATCTCTCCATCCCTGGGATTAAGCCTATTTGATAATGGTGAAAGGTGTTTTTGATGTGTTCTTGGATTTGATTTGTGAGAATTTTATTGAGTATTTTTGTGTTAATAAGCAAAATAGGATTGAAGTTCTCTTTTTTGAGTCTTTGTGTGGTTTAGGTATCAGGGTAACTGTTGCCTCAGAGAATGAATTAGGTAGTTTTCTTTCTGTTTCTATTTAACCCAATTTAAAGATGTGGTAAAGAGCTAAACAGAGAAATATCAACAGAGAAATCTCAAATGACTGAGAAGCACTTAAAGAAATGTTCAACATCCTTAGTCTACAGGGAAATGCAAATCAAAACAACCCTGAGATTCCACATGATACCAATCAGAATGGCTAAGAACAAAACCTCAAGTGAAAGCTAATGCTGGCGAGCATGTGAAGAAAGAGGAATGCTCATTGATGGCGGAATTTCAAATTTGCGCCATCACTCTGTAAATCAATCTGGTTGTTTCTCATAAATTGGGAATTGATCTACCTGAAGAAACAGGTATAATGCTCCTGTGCATATACCCAAAAGATGCTCCGCCATATCACAAGCACACATGCTCCACTGTGTTCATAACAACCTTATTCATAAAACCTGAAACTTGAAACAACCCAGATGTCTTTCAACTGAAGAATGGACACAGAAATATAGTTCATTTACAAAATGGAATACTATTCATCTATTAAAAACAAGGATGTCCTGAATTTTACAGGAAAATTAATGGAACTTGAAAATATCATCCTGAGTGAGGTAATCCAGACCAAAAAGGGCGTGCATATTATGAAAATATGTTATGATAAATTAAATTAGCAGAAATTATTAATGGAAGTTTTACTTTTGAGGGGCAAAACTGCTTAATGTACAACTTGGAACTTTTTTTCATAATTAGTGATACAGTCAGAACTTTTATTTAAGGGATTTCTTAAGTACATATGTCACTGACAATTCAGATTTCATATGTTAAAACTATTTGAAACCACAAACATTTCTGCACCAAAATCTATTATGTTTAGTTATACAAATTGAGATGAAAATCAGAGCAATTATTTAAATTAACAATAGATAAAATAAATAACCAGAAAAAAAATTCATACTTGGTATATTTTAAATTAAAATTTAGAATTTAGCTGGGTGCATGATAGCACACATGTGTACTCCTATATTCCTAGTACTCAGGGAGAAGCTGAATGACTGCACTATTAATAGGTCAGCCTGAGCTACATAATGAGATGATGTATCAAAAAAAAAATCCTTGACCTACCAAATAAATTTTGTTTTACTTGTATTATCGTGCCATACATATGAAAACAGGAGTGTATTTTTGACTCTCTCTGATAAACATAGGCAAATGTTTTTTGTCTCCTTTTTCTAGATGTTTATACCCAAGTTCATTAGTTCATTAATTATTTTTCTTAACTCTTTTAGGAAATTTTACTACTATCTTGTGTGTGTGTGTGTGTGTGTGTGTGTGTGAGAGAGAGAGAGAGAGAGAGAGAGAGAGAGAGAGAGAGAGAAAGAGAGAGAGAGAGAGAGATTTCACCTTATGCAATGTGAAGTATCTAATTTTAGCTTGTAGTCAGTTTTTATATGATAGGTAAAGAACATCAACCATTGAGGCAAAAAAGTATAATCAGACAGGATACTATGTCTAATGCATTTAAATTTGTTTACTTAAATGCAAGAAATGCCATTTTGAGAAAAAAATCATTACTTTGGGGTGATTTTTTTTTCTATTTCATTTGTTCAAGCTGTTATAAATTTTTGTTTACAATCATGGAAGATAGTTACATCTCTATATGGTGGTATATATTAATTTTAGAGATTTTGGTTCTTTCTTCAAGTCAGTATAATTAAGAGGATTCATTAAATGAGTATAGAAAATCAGTACTGGCATGAGTATGTTGAATTTTCACTTCCTAAATCAGTAGAGCAACTGAAAACAGACTGTAAATGCTCAGCGGAGCAACATCTGAGGGAAGGGAGGAGAGCAGGAAGCTGCACAAAACCAAAGAAAACGCACAGTAACTGCATTATTAGGAAATTACCATGAGTATGCTTTTTCACACTGATTCTTGTTTGCTCTCTAATGTCTACGTATCTGTAGAGCATTCAATACTAGCATGAAATATCTCTTTTCAAATAAAACTTTCCTAAAAACCAGAAACTTCCATGTTCAATATCAACAGATCTAAATTATAAGAGGAAAAAATCATCTGATGCTTTACTTTTTTGAAGAACTATGTCTCAAATCAATATTTTAGACACTTTGAAGATGGTTCCCTTGCTTTTCAACCTTCACACTTTGGAGGCAGGAAAATATGTTTATATTTTCTCAGTTTCAAAAATAAATTGTTTCGGATTTGGCATCTCTTTTATAGAATCACCTACTGCAAATGTCAATTTTTTATAATTGATCCGGACCATAGCAGTGGGAAAATTGAAGAAAGAAGAGTATAGATGTCATTCAGGGTCATTTTGTGTGATCGTATTATAGGATGGAATGGCATCTTTGGTACTTTATTTCTCAAAGCTATTCACTTCTACCGCCATCAGCTCTCTGTCAGGAAGTTTGAGTCAGAAGTGATCTAGCAGTGGGAATAAAAATGAAAAGAGACAAACTTTCTTTGTGAAAAGATTTACACATTTTTAAAGGGCTACATATGTCTGTTAAAATTATTCCAGAACACAGTTCTCTGAAGGGTAGTAACTATATCCAAGTTAGTTTCTGCTGTGAAAATACCAATATGAAGCTCATGGGGAAATTTAATGGCATATGCTGCCAATGAATTAAGATTCATTCTAGTGCAAGGATTCTAAGAAACAAAGACAAGTGGCTGTTTCTAAGAGACAACATAAAACTTTGTGTTTGTATGTGTCTCTGTGTGTATGTTGGTACCTATGGATGTGTGAGTATGTTTGTATATACATGATCCTGATGTTTGGTATCATACTCAGTTGCTCTTGGCTTTATTTACTTATTCATTTATTTAAATATTGGATATCTTACTGAATGTGAAGCACATTAATTCAGCTCCAGTTGCTATCCACCAAGCTCCAGTTATTCTGATCTGTATCCCCAGCAATGTAATTACAGATGAGAGTCACAACACTTGTTTTTTTATATGGAATCTGGGGATCAGATTCAGGTCCTCATGTTTGTTTAGCAAGTACCTTTATCAACGGATCCATTTTCCCAGTTCTAGTTTAAAATTTTTAACCTGCAAAATACTGTTTACAGTAATTCCAGAACCAGCTATTCTGTTTTGCTTCTAGTCTCAAACATAAATTCCTGGGGGAAATGAGGTGACATAAATTGAATTCATAAAAGTGTTATTTAAATCTGTTTGTCACCAAATGTAAACAAATTTCAATGATGTACTATAGGATTTTGAAATGATGGAAGTATAGTTGGATAACTGCAAAGCAGTGAAGTTGAGATACTGGAGCTGAGACAAACTTGATATACAGGGAAGGAAGAGGCAAATTGCTTAGCAGTGATTCACAGTGTTCCTCATGCTGGGACTCTTTAATACCATTCTCTTTAATACAGTTCCTCATGGTAGTGAGGAAATGTAAAATTATTTTTGTTGCTACTTCATAACTGTAATTTTGAAATTGCTATAATTATTACTGTAAATATGTTTTCCAGAGGTCTTAGCTGACCCCTGTGAAAGGTCACTTGACTCCAAAGGAGTTGTGAACCACAGGTTGAGAACTAAATTTTGATATGACAGAGCTGCATTACAATGACTGCTGTATCAATAAGGAAAGACACATGACTACCCAAAGCTAGGTAGGGCAAATATAGCTGACTGGGTCAAGTACTAATTCTTCTTTGCTTCATTATGATGGTCCCCTAGATCATGACTTTCATGAGTGTGTACTCTTACCATGGACCTGTTGCCACCATTTAACACACCATAGGTCCTATATATGGATAGAAAAGGGCAATTCTCTATTGGTGAAAACCTCCCTCTGCTCCTTCCCGGCAATTTATCACTTCATGAGTAATCCTCCCTTTGCTAAAGTTGGTTCACAATCTTACCTTTCCAAGATAGGCAGCAAAGTGACTCTTTTTTAAAAACCAACAGTCCTTCGTGAGTATGAACATCTATATAGTTATAAAATGTAGTGATTCTGCACTCTGTCACTTCGATTTTAATTTGTATATACAAGGGGTTTGACCTGTCAATATGCAATCTGTCTCTCAGACCTCCCTAGTCCTCATCAACTAGTAACAGACTATGTATCTATCAAGGATGAAATGTAATGTGTCACTGAGTGCGAAATGTTTCCATAAATGACAAACCAAATAAAGCACAGTCATAGGCTGTGTGTAAAAGGAATATGTATATTTTCTACTAATGATTAACATTGTTTCATCTGCTTATAATCTATTAGTCACTCTTCCTTGGTGAAATCCCTTTGTGTATACTGTTTGTATATTGTTATTTTTCAAAATATGGCATGTACTGTGTAAACACTTTATTTCTGTTACTTTACCTTTGTTTGTAGTTATAAATATTAACAAACATTTAAATCAATATATTATTTTTATGTTTTAGTTTTTCTCTCTTTGTAAAACACAACTTCCATCACAAGATCAATGCTCTAAATTAAAATTATTATTTTTATTAAATTATACATATTTGTTGGCTCTCTAAGTGACATGTAGTTATATAGTGTAGGGCATAGGTAAGTAGCCAGTTGTAAGATGGCATTTATTAAGCCAAAGCAACCAATTCTTATAAAAATGAAGTATATACTTTATTGTATTTTGATATCTTATTTTCTTTTTTTTTAAACTAAAAACATACTAATTCTTAAGAATATTTGGATTAAATGGTTTTAAAACCATCAAAAACTATTTGATTGGAATTGTACTAAATTCAAATGTTAATTTGGCAAGCATTTCAATGTTAATGAAACAAGTGTCAAATTCTAGTGCTAATGGAATGTGGGCCTGTACTTTCTGAGCTTTTGTCTTATTATGGGTGTGTGTTTTCTTCTGATACTGCCCCCCATGAAACCTATAATGCTATCCTTAGGCATTTAACTCTATAATCCATACTTTAGCATTATTGTGAATGAGATATTTTCATTTATGCTTGTAAATTCTTTATGTAAAATATAATTGAAAGCTGATGAACTTCATACATCTGTATGTTATCCATTCTTCTTAACATATTCCTAAATATTATTTTTACACATTTAATTGAATGCTCTCAGTCTTCTCTGCATACCACTGTCCAGTTTCAGATTAGTTTTATTCTTTAATGCTGATATAATACATGTTTCGTTTGCTTCTGACTTAATTAATTAGGAAGACATAAATAAATCTAACATCTTTGAGAAATAAGTATCAAGGTCACCACTGGTATGTGTTAGCTATGGGACAGCAAATTACTGATAAAGCTTTAGATTTTCAGGTCTTATTTTGTAAATTCAATTTTATTAAAAACATAGCTACTTATTAATTTTAAAAACTGCTCACTATTGAGTTCACACTACAACCAGAAAATGAAGCATATGTAATAGAGAACTAATGTCTCAAAGCCTGAAACATTTAATATGTGTACTATTATAAAAAAGAAAACAGAGCCCATGATATGGCTTAACAGGTAAGTGTGCTTACTACTAATCTTGATAACCTGATGAACGCCAGTACCAGTATGATAAAAGGAGAAAACTGAGTCCTGAAAATTGTTCAACACACACATACACACACACACACACACACACACACACACACACACATACACAAATGCATACATACACATACCAAAAAATAAATGTAAAGGCAACAACAAAAACAAAAGCAGATTATCATTGCTTTTCTTCCTCACTATTTTACTATGTACTAGGCACATATCTAGGTTTTTCTTTTCACTTAAAGGATCATGTGCTGGTTTCAGAAAGAGATTATAAATGTCTGAAGATATGACTCAGCAGTTAAGAGCACTTGTTGCTCTTGCAGAGGACCCAGGTATGGTTTCCAGCATTCAAATGGTGGCTCACAATCATTCATAATTCCAGTTTCAGAAGACCCAATACCCTTTTCTAACCTCCATTGGCACTGGGTATGCACATGGTGTACATACATGGATGAAAGAAAACATCGATACACATGAAAAATAAATCTAAAAGTACTTTTGAAACTAAAAAGCAAAGATTTTTTACTTTCTCTTTTATAGAGCAAAATCCTGGTCTCACTTTCCTTATGACAAAACTAGGAAATCCAAAGTGTAATCATTGCCAAAGAGTATTCACTTGGTAGGTATATGGCCAGGATTTCTATTCAAAAATCCACACATTAGTTCAAGCTCTTAAATAAATGTCTTCCATTTATTTGTACATATCAATTATTGTGCTAGTAACTAGTCACATTTTGTTTAAAATTTAACCATAATGTACAAACTTATAGCACATTCTAGCTTCCTCAAATGTTATATTCTCTGAATGATTTGGCCATGATCACTGTTTTCTTCCAGGTATGATTATTTTTCTTGAGGGATGTTTGATAATGTGTGATACATTTTTATTGCTCTAAGAGGAGGAATATATTGGCATGTAATAGAAACAATTTACATGTATTATCAAACAACTTAAGGTGTATAGAAACATTGCCATAGACCACTTAAATTTGCAATGTCAGAGTCATATACAAAACTCATGTGGGCAGTTATTGTGAGATTTACTTAGTCCTTTCTTCTTTTTTGTCACTGGATAAACAATCTATCCCATTTGATTTTCACAGTGCTACATATCTTTTATAACTTTTACAACTAGTGAAATATCACACCATAGGTTCTGAGTATCAAGTGAATGAGTGAAAGAAGGATTCATTTCAGTCTGATACGCATATATGAGACTATTAAGTGTTTATAAGCATTTAGTAAGCATCATTGTCTTTTCCTATCCAGCCAAATTTAAAATATGTGATATACATTTTGCCTAATATTTTACAGTTATGCTTCCATGTACAGTCACAAACTGGTTAAGTAATATTTTCTGGCATTAAAATAAATTTGTGGATATGCCCAGAGGTATTTGTAACAAAAAGAACCAGGAAATGGTTTAGAACACATCTCAACTTAAAATTTTGCTAGTTTAGATTTGTACTGAAATAATTTTTCTTTTTGTTTACTCAAGTAATTTATTTGTTCATTTGCATGTGTTCAAAGTAATGGGATTCACAATGACACTTTCATACATACATAGTTTTTTTGTTGACTATCTTTTGCTATTCCTCTCTCCTAACTTGTATCCCTCATTCTTGTGCCGTTTTTTGGAGCAGATCCTTTTCCACTTTCACGTAACTTGCATTCTCTTACCCTCTCCAACTTTGTTGTATTAAAGATATACAAAACTCTCCAGTGTGTTTTAGCTAGTAGGGCTAATTGTAGGAAAAAGTCCAGAAACACAGCCTCCTGTTTGCTTGTCCTCCTCCCTGTAAAATGTGATTATTTCTTCATATTATTAGCTTCAGTTCAGGACTACCTTTTCTCACATTTAAAGAAGAAGACTCCTGAATAAAGACTTTGATAAATCTATAAGACCTTGAATTTTGCCCTTTCAAATAACCGACATAATCATAAATCTACTTTAATATATCCCAGGTCCTCACTTCCCATCATCTTGGCTATATGCAGATACCTTAAATGCTACAAATTACACAATTACCACAGTCAGAAATCTCTTCTAGGAAAACATCTATTAGACAACCCTTGATTGAGTCCTCTGTAGCTACAACTCAGAGACTCTAGATTTGTTTATCTCTTCAGATATTTAGAATGAAATTATATCTTAGCTCTTTAAAAAATCTTGCAAATGTTTGAGGACAGCTACCTTATCTCTTATTTCTCATGGTAAATTTACCCAAACCTTTTGCTCATTCAAGAGTACCACTTCAAGGACTCTTAATGTCTGAACAACTTTTAAGTTTTTTGTCACAGACCATTTTTAACAATACTTGATTATTTATTAATTTTCTCATCTATTTAAGTGAAGGAACAGTGAAATACAAAGTGAGAATGAGGGAGTACAGTTCACCCAATTATTTATTCTAACATATACTGACAAAGTAAAATGGTAGTTTTGCAGAGCATAATTATAGGAGCAGACAGATTACTTTCCTTTTCACAACATAGAATACACTAAGAAATAAAAGACTGATTCTTATATAGCCAGCATATGGAACATGTTCATAATCTCAATAATTAGGAAGCAGAGGAGGTAAGGTCACAGTAAATGTGAGGACTTTCTGGTCTGCATACTGAACATCTATTTCACACACACACACACACACACACACACACACACACACACGTTGAAAATGTAAGTATCAAAACATTACCAAAAGGAATCTTTAAAATTATCCCACATATAAACCACAAAAACACCGAATGACCATAATGGTATTTCCCTTTACACACAAAATGCTGGCAATTTTGGCACAATATTCCCAGGCAATCAGAAGAAGCTCTTGGGTTTCTGGGCTACAAAGTGAGACCTTGTCTCTAAGATAAAGAATAACTTTGAAAACAATAAGAACACAGAAATCAGGAACTAAAATCACTGATGTATTCATAAAGCAGATGAAACAACTAGGATGACAGGGACAATCTCTGACTCAATTACTATATGACATAATTATTATATCAGGATGCAAGCCAGTTCATGGGGACCATGGTCTTATTCGTACCACCTTCTGATACAGTGCTATTTCCCATTCTAGATGGGATAAACTGCTGTGAAACCTCAGAAATGGAGAAAACCCACATCTAGTTTAAGGGAGAAGTTCAATGTCAAAATTGTTAATATAAAAAGTGAAATGAAAGCCTACTTACATCTTGCAGTCTTAGTCAAATAGTCATAGGAAAAAGGGAATGTACACAGACACCCAAATCAAGCAGTTTCTTTTATCTCTAAGGAATTGCTCGGGCTAGCAGTTTGAGTAAATAGTAAATTTACATTTAAGAACCATGCATCCTCATCTCTACTGACACTGAGAAACATAATTTGAGATTTCATTGAAAAATACAAATGGGTTAGACATACATAATACTATATTTATATTTTTCCTTTTAATTGTGCTATCAAATGACCTTTGCAATTTGAATGCCTGTTAACTACCATGGCCATTTTGAAATATTTAGTAGTACATGTAGAAAGTAGTGGAATATATTCTTATCTATTAATAAACTATCTTCTATGGAACATTCTCCAAGTTGTCATAGGACTGGAGCTAGACTTGAAACACTGATGTAACTCCACAATTTAAAATTGTTATTATTGTTAATTTTTCTCCAGTGAAAGCATACACACACAGAGAGAGAGAGAGAGAGAGAGAGAGAGAGAGAGAGAGAGAGAAATACAATAAATTTAATAAAAAATCAAACACATCCAACTCAGCTTCCATAATCTGATCATTTTTATTGTATATGTTTTCATAGATCCATGCCATTTCTAACAAACCCCTTATACTTTGTGCATTAATTTAAACTAAAAGCTTAATAGCTTGATATCTGCCTGTGCACTAATGGTGCTTTTAGTGTGTCACCTTTGTTGTTCTCTTTCAAACATGCCTTCCTTAAATCAATCTTGAGTGTCAGAAAGCAAACAAAGATGCTCTTTTTGTTTTCATGTAGCACACTTCAAAATGAAAAGAAGTAAAGAGACAGCATGTTTTTAAGAGTCACTACTTTATAGTGATCTAATACAGCAAGCAGTCCCTTTGACTTATTTGTTCAACCTTGAGGTCTTGGCTTATTCTAGTCTAAGATGGAGGTCATTAACTTGTCATCTCTAGATAGAATTTAGGAGGGTATTCAGACACCAGGACTTGTATTTTTATACTGTAAATTATAATTATACTGTAATAGTGTTTTTTTTTTTTTTGCCAGATATCATTTCTACTTTACATTCATTGAAATCTCGCCATATTCTCACCTCAGTGATCATTGGCCAGTATGACATTCTCTATTATTTCTAGATTACTGGTATGGTTCTTGGCAGGATTTGATTTGAAAATAATAGTAGCAACAATAGTGTAAGGAACGCATGATAGCCTGATCTGTCACAAGAACAGAGGTGAACCAGATCTAAAATTAAGGCAAAGGAAATGAAGGTTAATTTAAAATAAATTTTGGGGATGGAAGTTAAAATGTATTTTTTTTTTTGCTTAGATGAGATATGAAGCCAGAAAACAATAAAGTTATGTGGACGTTGACTGCTGACCAGTGTAATAACTATGGATGAGTACTGTTCTAATAGTTCAAGCCGAATAGTGCAGCGACTGAATGGAGCCTGTAAAGAGGAGCAAGGGTGTTGAATTCCTTAAGTTACTAGAGAGGCAGTACCTTTCTTCTCAATATTTATGGGATTGTGAAAAACATGTGACCATAGGAAGGTTTACATAGATCATATTCATACTTGAAAAGCTGAGTTTGAAAGATCAGGGAGCCACAATAGTAAGGATTGATAAGGTTGACAAAGCAACCATATGTTACTCTGTGTGTCTCTCATGTAACCTCTGGAACTTACTTCTATGGCTTTCTATTGATACAATATCTATTCTGACTCTTTACCTTTATCTTTAAATATTCATGTTCATATTTGAAAGTGTGCCATTAAACTGATAGGTTACTGATCAGATTTCAAATATTACAGAAACTGTTCTGGGAAAAAAATGTACATTTCAGGCACATTTTTAGTGCTAAACAATGGAAAAGTATTGCTAAATATGGCATTTTGCCATTAATGCTGTCTTTTAATTGTGTATAATGTAAAGAAATATTAGGCTTATGACAAGCTGGATAATACGTTCAAGCTTCTACCTTAGTACTGTAGATATCAAAAGAATTTCACTCAGTGGTAGCTTTCTGTACTTGCTGAACTATGTAAAAGCAGCCTAGCACTTACAGTAGGAAAATCAGATGACAACCTAAAGTTTTCAGAGTTTTTCATGTTGGCAAGTCTTTTCATTACATAAACAATATAGATCATAATTATCATACTATTAGAACTTAAAAAACAATTTACCAGTACTTAATCACACCAGGTTTGAGGATCATTATAGACTCTATACATAATGTACATGTGCTGATGAAACTGAATTTGTTAATTAAAAAGTACAATGTTCCCTTGCTTGCATTATTGCTTTCTCATTTCCACTCTCATCTATATAAAAGTAATATCAACTCCAGTTGATGCATACTGCATTATCATCCATAAAGATATTCATTTCTCTTTTTATTTTTCCAGAAGAAACATTTCTCCCAGCATAATTTTTTATAAAATTTTTATTTAGGTTTTCTTGAACCTTTGTGTTTGTGTTAATATTTAGATATATTTTATACTTAAGCTATAATTTTCTCTCTTAGACAAATATTCAAATTTATTTGGTTATAATTGCTCATTCCTAAAACACCAGCATTCAGGAGGCTAAGGTAAAAGAATTGTGATTTTTGAAGACAGGCTGGTATACATAGTGAATCTGTTGCTATTTAGATCTGCAAAGTGAAACCTTATCTACAATGCAATGACATAATAAAACCTATGAATTTCTAATACATTTAGGATTAAAACCCTTTTTATTTAGAATTAATAAAATATTTTATGAGTTATAAAATATTATAATGACTTATTTGAAAAGAAAACACCACATGAAGCTACTTTTGCATTCATACCAATACTTTTGGCTTATTTTCACAGAAGAATAAAATATAAGGAAAAGATTATTTCTCAATAGATGATTTTATGTCACTTTTAGAAAGCACTAGTTTCTATTTTTAATATAGTAAACTTATTGATTTAAAGACTAAAGAACTTCAAAATGACAGGTATTTATTTTAAAATGTTCAAAATTATATTATTTCCTACAACATGCAATTGATACATAAGAAAATTCTTCCCATGTGTCTTGAAAAAGCAATTGTCATAATGAGAGGAATTGACCATAAAAGACCCACAATCAACATACTGCTGGAGAGATTCATTATTGAAGAGGATATGTGCCCTAACATTGATGACCTCCGTGCTGTTCAAAGCAGACTGATCTGGGCTGAAATCCAGCAAGAATGGGAATAAAATATTTCTGTTAAAAGAAAACATTTATTTAATTAATCAGGACCCAACTAATTTTTTCGTGCTAACAAAATGAATTTTAACTTTTCTAGAAAATATGGTCTCCTGATATCTATTGCAGTCATCTGATTTGCTCTACTGTGACACACAGCACCTCACCTTCACAGAATTCATATCTATCTACAATCTCAGAATATGATGCCACTTAAAAGTAGGGTCTTTGTAGATAGATTCAATTAGTTAAAACGAGGTAATGCAAAAATAGGCTTTCTAGTTACAGACTTAAACTAATATACTTATAAGATTTGATATCAGACACAATGGTGGACACACATGGAGTTATCTATTAGAGTAGAAACAGAAATTTAAATAGTTCTATAGAATGAACTCTAAGAAAATAGTGAGAGGCAATAAGAGATCTTTAAGGGACTTCAGAGAATTCATCCCTCTGTCACAACTTTTGTATAAAAGTTTTGGCCTGTACCCTGTTAAAAATATAAATGTCTCATATAAAGATACCATGTTCACGACAGTTTGTTGCAACAGCCTTAGGAAATGAATTCAGAGTTACTTTACATAGGATTCAAAGTTTCCTGGAATGTAAACATAGATTAAGTGATACAACTGTATTTTCAGCAAACTTTACCTGAAAATAAGCATTTATTTATGCTATGAATGTAATCACAAAACTACATTATAATTTGTCCTAGTGGTATTCATAATAACTGTGATTTTCACTTATGGAAATAACAGATTTTTAAATTTTAGTCATTGCAAATTTTTCTTACTTTATTCATTTAGTCACTATTTTATAACTGCAGGTTTCATTAGTCTTACCTGTTGAGCTTATTGTTTATAACACCAATAAAAAAGAATAAAAGGCACTACATCATATAAGTAAAAGTTAATTTTACTGTGGGTGTGTATGTGTGTGTGTGTGTGTGTGTGTGTGTGTGCGTGTGCACATGCCAGAAATCAACCTCAGGTATAGTCATCCTTTTCATTTGAGAAAGCATCTCTCACTGGGATTTCAGGTTCACCAATTACATTACAGTTTCTAACCATGGGATCCCAGGCATCCTCCTGTCTCTTCTCAGATTTGGAATTGCAAACATGTACCATGATGAGCCTCTCTTTTCCTCATGGAAGCTGGGGTTAAAATTACTGACTGAGCTATTCCTCTAGCCCTAACTTCGTGTCATTTTAAACCCTGTATATTTATGTACTGTATTTTTAAATATTATCCTGAAGACTTTAAGGAATTTAACAACACAGATAAATAGCTATAAGTTTTGCAAAGTAAATATTCTCTACATTAAACTTGTGTGTGGTAGTCCTCTGGTGGAGTGATAAAAACCCATTTTATCTGGGGATGTTCTACACTGCTTATGACATAATATGGTTTGGCCTTGTAAAGCTAAAATCTGTTGTTTCCACTCTTTTATTTATCTTGTTTATATCTTTGGATTTCATTGAGCTACTAGTAGTTTTTCAATAACATAATATTCCAACAATTTTTCTTCTCAAGTGAAGAAGTCTCCTTTTTATTAAAACAAGAATAGTGGCTAATAAATAAAGCATCAAGTATTTGTTGACCTCTGAGTTTTGATCTGGCACATAGTAGGGACTCTATAAATCTTTGATGAACTATACTGAATGCAAAATGGCTCAGGTTGTTTGAAATACTTAATGTCCCATCAATCTATAGATACTTTCAAAAGTACAAAATTGAATCTAAAGCTGAGCATGTACTTCAGTTGTGGAGTACTTGCTTAGCCAAACAAATAATTAAATAAATAATACTGCTAAGAAAAAGAAATATCTATTTCATGATAACATTGAAAACAATATTTTATGAAACAGGTCATAAACCCTAATTTAGAGATTAGAGTGATGAAAGACATATGCACATGTTTTCATATCCCTGACTTATACTTAAAATCCTATGCATTTGTGTGTTTTTCATGAAGATTATAGTATACCAGTTCATTTTTTATGATAAAAGTGGTACTCTTAAGCACATGTTTTTATAATGATTCCAGAGTTAAACATCTATATAATTTGTAAACAAAAATAGTAAACCTTATTTAGGGAATGTTCTAAACTCTGTAATATTTTTCTTATATTAACAAACCTAGATTGTTTTCAAGAAGAATGCATTGATATAATGGGATAAAATTATGGAGCGATAAATTGAGAGGTACCAAAATCAACCAATTCCCATAATTTATTATGGTATTTATAAACAATGGTAGAATCAACCTGAAACACTTTTAAGAAGGCTACAGATGTTCTTTTTTAAAAATTAATATCAGTAATCAGAAGTATTCAATCTTGATGAATACAATGTTATTTGTTTATTTAATAAAAACTTTAAAAATTATATTGTTTTACATTTACTTCTTTATGTGTGTTCCCGGGCATATGTGTGCACGAGTGGTATGGCATGTCTGTGGAAATCACCTGCATATATATAGTAATTAATATGGAAGTCTCTTTTTTTAACACCTTGTTTGCCCTGGGGATTGAAATCAGGTTATCAGGATTAGCATCAAATATCTCTACTGGGTGATCTGTAGAGCCACGCTGAGTTTTATTTAACATATAAACAAATAAATAAGGTGTAAATTTATTGCTTACTACATGGTATTCTGAAGTCTGTACAATTAGCAGAATAATTAAAGAAATAGCACAGGCATTACATTTTGTACTTGTCATTTATTTCTCTGCTAAGAAACTTTATAATCATCCTTTATCTATCCAATATATATATATAAAAGTTTTGCCATTTTGTCCAATAGAGCTCCGATTTGACTGAAATATTTTATCTATTCAAAAGCATAACCATATTGTAGCCTTTGACAAAAATATGCTAGCTGTGAATTACATTAAAATGTCAAGACTTTTATTGATGCCATACTCTGAATTTGTAAGATTGTTTCTGTCATATTTTTCTGAGCACCTTGAGTATAAAAATTTGAGCTTTTAGATGAACAACTTTGAACTTCCATAGTATAATTGAAAATAAATAAGAATTTAGCACATTTTACCTATGAACCAAATACCCATAGAGAAAAGAATAGTAAGAGCACTGTCTTAAATTAACTGCAATTATTTTTGATAATACTATCAAAAAAGTATCTTAAACTTGAAAAGAATCTAAAATGGTGATTTATGTTTCAATATAATGACATCTCATTTCCTCATTGAAAAACATTCCAGGAAAAGAAACTAATTAAGTGTTGGACTTTAAAAAGGATGTATTTAGCAAAACAAATTTTATTTAGTAAAGATATGGTACAAATGGTATAAGGTATTAACAAGTTTTAGAATGTATTCCCTAATCTTATTTCACAATAATTCATCTTTTCTCTTTTTAATTTTTAAGACAAATTTTAACTTCAATATATTTTGATCATTTTCTTCCCCTCACACAACTCCTTCTAGATCCTCTTCTCCTTCCTGCTAATTCACTTTATTTTTCCAAAACAAACAAAAACCCAATACAATAAGAAACCCTCTCCCAAATAAACAGGAAAACCAAATAATGAAACAGCCAAAAAATATAAAAAGACTAATAAACAAGCAAGCAAACACTGTACCGTCCAGTATATGTGGGTTAACTATTCCTTAACATGCAACCTGCCATGGACTGGTTGATATATCTAATGTCACTCAATTGGAGAAAACTGGTTTTCCCTCTCACAGAAAGTATAAATGATAGTTCAGATTTTACCCTTTACCCGAGCAGCTCAGGCTCAGGTTTTTCATCCACTCCTTCCATATTCATTAAAAATAAATAAATAAATCATAATACACAAAATAGAAACTATCACCTTGAAGTTTGACAAAACAAACAAATGGAAGGGAAAGTAAGCAAGAGAAGGCAAAAGGAAAACAGACCCACTTATCTGTATATTCAGGAGTCCCATGGAAACAGTAAACTGGAAGCCATAATATATGCACAGAGGATATTGTACAGACACATGAAGAGCCTGTACATGCTGCTTAGTTCTCTGTGATTTCATATGAGCTCTATGGGAAGGGATTAGATGGAGACAGGCCATTTAGAGTGATTTAATCTCTCTCTCTTTCTCTCTCTCTCTCTCTCTCTCTCTCTCTCTCTCTCTCTCTCCATATTATCTAGCTGCAGCCCTCTATATTTGTTCCCCTCACTAGTGGTAAAAGCTTTTGTTTTTAAATCGTCCTTTGAGCCAGTTTGTCTTTCCACTGACAGATATTTTCTATTATGTTAAATCTATATTGCATTTTCTATGATTTATATGAAAATTAGGTTTTTAATGATTTTTCCCTTTGGTGATTGTGGATTTCCTCCTTTTCTCTGTTTTCAAAATTTTCTTCATTGAGTCTCTAATACATTTGTCATATGAAAAATACACATTAAACAGAGTTTCCAGTCTATGAAAATCTGATTTTTGCTTCATGTTGCTTTTTACATTCATGATCATAAATATTGTGCATAGGAAACTAAGTTTAATAATCAATACTATTTTCTGATTCCTTTCCATTAGTAGTAAAATGGACACATTAAGGAGGCTAAATGAAGTTTGAAGCTAGCAAATGTGTATGTATATTGACATACACTTATGAATGTGCTACAATAGGCAAGTCAGGACAGTCAGGCTGAGGTTCATTGTATTCTTTTCTCACATTATAAATGAAGGACTGGAAAATATTGGCTAAAATTCAATAATTTCCACAGCCAAGATACACACTATAATTTGGTCATTGATTCCACTTGAGAACTTTCTCCTCAGGGATGATCAAGACAGATACCAATAATTAGTAGTTCAGCTAGGGGTTGAACCACACATTTCAAGTGTAGTAAATTACAGCCCTGGGGGATACCGAGGCATTGTCACAAGTAAGGCTGTGTAGGCTAATAGTTTATCATTGCAAACTACTAAATTTTCCTGATTGCACGCATTTAGATTCTACAAAAAAAATTGAGGAAGAGGATGGGCACCAGCAGTTGCAGAACATCAGTTCTTATAACCCATACTCCCAAGATATGTTTTCCTGCACCTGTCTCTCAAATTATCTTGTTATAATGGATGATAAACTTCCTTTGGAAAGGCAAATGTTTAGAAGAGAGCTAAAGTTGTTTTTTATGTTCTAAACCAGATCACCAACTACTTCTTTTTTTCATTTTTGACTTACAGGTAGCAATATATAAACGTAATTATGAATATATATATATATATATATATATATATATATATATATACATATATATGTAATAACAATTAGTGGATTAAGAAACTAGGTCATGAATTTGAAAGAAAGCAAAGAGGGGTATATGGGAGAGGTTGGAGGGAAGAAAAGGAAGGTCAGAATGATGTTACTAAATTATAATATCCAAAATACAAATAAAATAAAACATACAAATTAAATTTTGAAAGAAGACAGAAAGAAAAAAGGCTAGGAAAGAGGTAGTACTGAGAGTTAATAGACCCTAATCATTTTGGTTTTCAACCCTTTCCAATTATATTTCCTATTATCTCTGTATAATGAACATTACTTATTTATTGTCCTAAAATTGTCCAAAGTTTGTTGATTATCAAAGAAAATCAGAATGAAACAAAACAAACATATATCTAAACTAGGCAAATTGGAACTCCATAATGTCATTTACAGACAGGGAAAGTTGTCTTTCAACTAATATTTTGAACAGAAAAAAGCTGTTTGAATATCATTACACCAGGCAAAAAGATATAGGGTAATTTACATTAACTGTTATATTCTATTTGATCAAATATATTGAAAATACTATTTAACCTCAAGAAGCAAAAATGCTTACTGCATTTTAGATTCTTAAGCCTTTCAATTTTAGTGTGTGTGTGTGTGTGTTTACGTAGGTGTGTGTATGTATGTGTACCTTTGTGTGTGTATGTGTGTGTGTGTGTGTGTTTGTCATTGTGTGTTTCTGTGTCTGTTAAGTTTATAGCTAGAGACATGGCCTAAAATGTAACACTACTTCCTGCTCTTCCAGTAGTTCTCAGAGTTTGGCAAGAATTCATATAAAGGTATTTGAAAAATGCTTGCAACTCCAGCTACAAGGAATCCAACTCCATATACTGGACTCTGAGGGGACATACACACAGGTACATATTTCCACCCACAGACACACTACATAAGCACTTTTAAAAGTCTAATATGTTAATGCTGAGTGTTGCTACTGAAGTCTATCTGAGCAACAAAATAAGGATATTATAAATAGGTATTTTTGTTCTCCTTCCATCTAGCTATCAGACTATTGAAACAGTCATTTTAAAGATATTATAATTTCCCCCCAGGAATCCCATGGTGTGAGAAGGGAAGTCTGACAACCTAGAAACAATCACAGGATGATTTTCAGTCAGAGGAGGAATATGTCTCTCAAAGAAAGACTTACAACTTGTCAGGATCTTCCTAGAGATACTGGAGTTGAGACAATGGTGTAGTGGTGACCATAACTTGGCCAGAGGGATTAGCTATGATGTGAATAGCTACTATTGAAACCTGTTATTCTTGTTAGGTCTCAAGATGAACTAATGGTAGTCTCTGAATTTTTTTTTTTTTTTTTTTTTTTTTTTTACTAATGTGGCTACATGAATTTTTTTTTTTTACTTTTATTTTTTCCTTTCCAATGATTAACTTATAGATGACAGGTGTCTAAGCCATTCTTTTTGGTGTTGGCATGGAAACAGCTATCATTAATATTGGTAACAGAATCATACATTAAGTTTAATATTTCAAATATGGGACATTTTCACGCGGACACATCACTCATGGCAAAAATCCTTCATTCTCCCAATGTACATATGCATTTTGTGAGCATTTTCTGCTGTATTCCTTACAGATTGAGCTATTTCCAACCAAATAAAAAAATCTTTAACCAGAATGTAATATGTGGGTTAGCTTTTTGAAAGTTATTAACTCTTAGGTGTTTGAATTTTTTACGATTAGAACTGAGACAGGCTGACTCCATGACAGGCTTCAAATTGGCAGTTCAGGAGATTAGGACTACATCTCTAGTTCCATGGACTGGGCAAGTCCAAGCAGGCCCAGGCAGATCAGTCACTGGAAAAACCAACCAACCAACCAACCAACAAACAAACAAACCAGGCTTCTGGATTAAAATCTTTGAGACAGATGGGTGGCCCCATCTCTCAGCTGGATGAATGGAATGGCCATGAATGGAATGATTGATTTAAAAAAAAACATACTTACAAGTATAAAATTATTAATTGTGGAACTTTTTGACAGTGAGGACCCTACTTATATATAGGTACGACTATGGATATCATACAACTGCAGGTTTTATTTCTTCTCTCCTTCATTTTCTGAAATTTTACGTACAAAACATCCCTTATTAGATGCTAGTTTCTTGACTAGTACCATTCCATTGCATGTACCCTTCATTTTATAGCCTCAAACTGTGAGCAAATACATTTCTGGACATTATAAATGACCTGCTAGCAGATATTCTGTTATAGCAGCATAGAATAACCTAAGATTGTTGCTTTTCTCTTTTATGCATGGTAACTTTGTTTAATAATTTACCTTTTAATGAAATTCCAAAAATACTTTATAAGAGTTTACCATACAACTTTTTTTAAAAAAATGAAATTATATTATATGTCATTGTAATGATTGAATTGCCCTGAGTATTTCTGTTGGGATAATCCTGGTTATAAGTTTAAATCTGTACATTTTTACAATGGAGTGGGTTTTTTTTTTTTTCATCATAGAAAACATGTTAAATGAATGACTATAAGAGTCCATGTTGCAATGCTTATTGTAGTTGGCAACTGTGTTTTTTTTTAAAGTTACATATGTTTCATCAATCCATTACTAGCCTGTAAATGTATACAATTTGTAAATATACAGCAACTATATATTGTATAAAAATAGAAATCTGAGAGAGAAATTTCATAAAAACATATTATTTAAACTTAGCAGTAAAATGATATCTTTAAATAAATCTGTGTTAACAATGATTTATAATACAATGCAAGTCTGTAGGATTAGTTGTAAAGCCCAGATTTGGAGAATTATGCTGGCACATTAAATTTATTCATTTTCACAGCCTGCCGACATTTTAATGTCTGAGTATCAATAAGAACAAATTACCTAAAAACTTTTAATAGGATATAATAAATTAAGACTAGATGGTAATGCAGGAGCAGCTACAACAGGACAAAATTATGAATCTCACATAATGATCCAACAACACTTAAAGTGTAGAACATTGAGACTCTGAGATATATGACCACAGTGGATCCTAATTGTTTCTCCCGTGTCAGAGAGAAATTGCACATCAATCTTAACGTATTTGAAACTGTTCATTGCATACAAATGGTAATGATCTGCAGTCCCTCCAAGGGGAACTTCACCTTCTTTATGAAAGGAACCAGGGTAGAAGAGATTATCTGATGACTTTTTATATCTTATTAGAGTTCTTAATTTAAAAGCAAAAGAAATTGCCTATGTCAATACCCGTGGGGAGAAATAGAGGAGGTTGGTAAAAAGCAAAATAGTAAGATTTCAAACAGGCAGGATGCTAGCAAATCATCACATCAGGCAAACCATCCTGACTGACCAGGAATCCCCACTAGAATAGACAAGGCTATTTTTACTACTTACCTTGAGTTTCAAAGCCTCATTACATTAGACCACTGGCTTAGTTGGGGCCTTGTGTTTAGCACCACTGACATAATAAGAGAAGGTTCAGATAGAACAACTGGAACAAGCTTTTGTCATGGTCATTTGATTTAGTGTCCCATTATGACTTTTCAGGGACCCGGTAGACTGGCAGTAAGAGCTATCAGGAGAAGATTTGCTGTGTGTTCTTCAAGAGTATTCAGGCCATTTCACTCTATTCTCATGCCCAAGCCTTTGCTAAACACCATTTTATTATATATTTTAAAAAAACATGATTTTAATCTTTAAAGTATTTGAATGTTCTGACATAAAAAATATGTTCAAGGCAATAGATTTTCTAAATACCTTGATGTGGTTATAATCTAATTTGTACATACGTCGAAACCTATGGCTATCTCATAAAAAGTACAATAATTATGGCCCAATAAAATTGAAATTTAGAAATAAACTACTTCAATTAATACTATAAATTCAAATTTGAGTTAGATAAGAAAACTTTTATTTCCTATGTTTTTGTTAGTGTGAATTTGAATTTGATTTCTGAACATAGACCAATTCTATTTCAATGTATAGCCAACAACAAAAAATTAATTAGAGGATAAATGGGGACATCTTTTACCATAACATTTTATTTCTCTAAAGTATGAGTTAGCAAACATTGTTTTCTGTAAAGAGTTCCACGTTAAATGTTTTGAGGTATATAAACATATAACTTTGAGGGCAACTGCTGATTCAGTCATTTCTTTGTAGCCATCAAGTATCTGTAGACCATATATCAATAAACAAATATTGTGAGATCCCATTAAAACTTTATTAGAAAAAAAATAGGTTGCTAGGGATATTTGGCTTCATAATTATCTCCTTTTACTACTTTGATATTCATATGTAAATATTAAGTTGATAATTTTGGTTGATATCACCAAGAAACTATATATTGTATTTAAAATTAACTTCATTGTAAGTACCCTGAGTGGTGCCTCAGGTGATTTATTTTCTCGTAAAATTAACTAGCTCAGTATTCTTGATGAAATCCTGGATTCCGAGGCAGCGTATAAATCTGTTATTTAAACTTCTCTGAAATGCACTTCAAAACTAGTTTAAGTAAAATGAAACACCAAACTAAGGAGACAGAATTAAAACAGTAAGAGCTCTAAATTCACAAAACAAAATCATGTACTGAAAAATAGAGATTGATAATGGGACCACAAAACCTAAATGGAAAAATGACACTGTATAGAAGTACATTTGTATTATGTATGCTCAGTAATGTTTTCATTACTCATGTCTTTGAATATTTCCTCTATTAATTTTTATCATGGGACATTAATATGAGTTAGCAGCCAATACAATTCTCTCTATTAGCCTTTTCTGATTAATAAGAATTTTACATTTTATTTACTATGGTGTTTGTAAATAATTCACGTTTCTGGCTCCTACAAAGAATTCAGTTATGTAGTAGGAAGATTTCCCATTAGTATAACTAGATACTTGCTATTCAACTTGATGAATAGCTCACCCTGAACATGCTCAACTGTGAATAAGCATCTTCTAGTATAATTTGTCAATTTTATCATTTTTCCAAATTTGCACCTATATTAGAACATTGTCTTTCTCTTAGTGTGTTTTGTTCACATACTATACTTTCCTGGAGCTGTTTATTCACATTATTGATCATACTACTTCCCCAAGCAACTTTTGCCCAAGTGAGCCTGGAAATTCCAGATATGTGATACAAGAATAATAGGAATGATTAAGAGCCATGAGAAATTACTAGTGGGGAGACAAAGAAACGAAAACGTTTTCCTTTGTCAAGATCAAATACTATTTGAGTGTCTATACACTGCACTGCACTGAACCTTACTTAGCACTGATATACTGAAATACTGAGGCTGTGAGTTCTTTCAAGAAAAACAGCTTCTTAATCAATCTCTGTGTTCCTGGTAGCAAGCAGTGTATGCTTTGTCCACAGTAGACTTAATTAATATTTCTGTTCAATTAGGGTATTCACAGTTTGTTTCAGGGCTGACAAAATGGCTCCATGGTGAAAATAATTTACCAGCAAGCCTCAACATTTGAGTTAGATTGCTAGGACCATATGATAGAATGAGAGAACCAATTCCTACAAGTTCTCTTATGAACTCCACATGCATGCTGTGGGATGAGAATTCCCGTAGACCCTTAAATAAGTAAATGGAGAAAAATTCTAAAATATGCTTCAATGGGTTAGATGATGGAGACATTAAATTGTTAAACTGCCAGACTATATGACAATGCCATGGGCATGGAAATGGTTAGAGCACTGTAATATGAGATGTTTGGGTTTTGGATATGGAATAAGGGTAATAGCAGGAAAAAACAAAGGATGCTTTGCCTAAATGATACAGTGTCATTAAACATCATTCTCTAATGCACTTGAGCGTTCTAAAAATATTGGAATTAAAGGCCTACAATAGTTGTTTCATGTACTGATGTATATTGTTGATGAAGAAAATAAGTTTTCCATTCTAATGGGAAAATATGTATAGCATGAATGTAAATATATCTCAAATACTGTAAACTAAAAACATCATTAAGTTTATAAAGGGGCTAATTTAGAGAAAAATCAATCTAGTGCATATATTTCTTCATATTTGTGCATAAGGATGATTGGTTTGTCTTTAAAATGCAGAGCTTTAAGAAACTGTGTATTTGATAGTTATAGTATAGTAGGTTATGCATGAAAGAAGTGCACAGAAGCAAACAGAAGTGAGTTTGGGACATGGAGGCTAGGAAACTGACAATGTTCACAAAAGAAAGGAAAATTAATAGTAAATTCAGGAAAAAGTATTTATAAAACTACAAGCTGTGTATGAAGAAATGGCTAGAATGTGTCCTTTGTAAGGCATTGTGGTTTTGTGAAGATTATGCATGTGAATATTAATTTGCTTTCATTAAAAACAACTTCTGTTTCTCACTACTTCTATGTTGATGTGAACAGTTTGCAGTTTGATCATTTTGAGATATGCAATTATTATGCTTTACATTTTTCTCTTACTCTTGATAATTTCATAAGCCAATAAGGGGAATCCCTTAGGGACAACTGGGCTTTCCTGCATTTTAAGTAGCTCCTGACTACTGTGGTAATCATGGTTTGTTTCAATGGTTGTTCTTGCTTCTTTATAATAATAATGTATAACAATTTGTCATCTTAAAGAAGGCATGGTGGACAACATAACTTTAAAAACAAGCCACTGACATTATCCAATTATTTTAATACACTTATTTGAGAGACCTATGATTTAAAGCCCATCTCTGAATTTCCGCACTGTGCCAAATTTCCAATAAATCTGTTATTTACTACTTCTGAAAAGATGCATGAGAGCCAAGAAGCTGTAGTAGACTTCCTAAGCAGCAATATACCTAACAATATTTACATAAGAATGAGGGTTTGTGCCTATTCATATTGTAACTTGTAATGACATGTTTGGTTGATATACCTGGAGGCCTGCTCCTTTCTAAAGGGAAATGGAGGAAGAATGGATCTAGGAGACAGGATAGGCATGAGGGGGTGGGGATGGGGGACTGGGAGGAATGGAGTGAGGAGAAACTGTGAGGTCAGGATGTATTGTAGGAGAGAAGAATTAAAAAAAAATAACCAAAAAAACAGAAGTGACTAAATTTTTAACTATGTTAAGACACTGAATTCCCATGTTACTACCAGGTAATAATACTGAAACACTCATTTTGTAATGTATCCCCATCTTATAATAAATTGCTGTGAACCTAAAACAAGTGACTAACACCAAATACCTCTAAGCAGTAAATTTTCTTGCTGATTTCCTTGTGTTAGCATTTGTCCTCTAGCTACAGAAAGAGGATAGGTTTTGTGACCATAAAATGAAATCATAAGATATTTTATTACTGCTGGGGAAAAATAAAGGGCAAGCAATGTATGAATTATTCTTAACACCAGGGTCCCAACGAAGGGCAACAGATGGCAGAAATATTTACTCAAGTGATTTTTCCATCAAAGTTTCTATCAGCAGCAAGGCTGTTAAGAAGGCTTCAAACTCACCAGCCAGCTGGTAAAATCAGCACTGTAAAAACAGACTATATACAAAGCCTTCTTATATCCAATTTAGTCTTTTACACCATATGCCTTAAAAAAAGAGAGTGTTTCAATCAATCTGTATTAATAGAATACCAGTTAGCTCATATAGAGTCCTTTAAGAGAGTATATGTCTAATTAATATTAAAGTCCATTCTAGATACAAGTCACATCCACTGCAGCAAATATGGTCAATGACCTATGCAACTCAATCTCCAGCCATCAGGTGTGTACAAGTCAATGACTTTTCAATAGCAGCTTCAGATATAAGAGGGCTTCGTGGGCTGCAAGTGGAAACAGTAGAATAAGACTGAAACCTCTACGTCATCTCATTAAGAACATGAAAGCATTTTCTCAAACATTCAAGCTCAAGTTCTTTCTATTCCTTTGTGTACTTTGATTCTAAAGTCATCAAAATTGGGTCCTTTACAAAATGCTTTCATCAATCACTGATAGCCAAGGTAAAGTGAAAGGAAGAGCAGTTCAACTGGTCCTTAGCACTGATGAAGGCTTCCCTTTGCCTTTTCCAAATTCAAGACACTTCAGCATACCTGTTACTTCGTCCACATGTTGTTCTCTATTAGATAAAGCAGCATAGAATCCTATTCTATAACTATTTTGC
Source organism: Rhynchomys soricoides (assembly GCA_019843965.1). Lineage (NCBI taxonomy): Eukaryota > Metazoa > Chordata > Mammalia > Rodentia > Muridae > Rhynchomys > Rhynchomys soricoides. The sequence continues at coordinate 2,029,671 of JADRCH010007474.1, forward strand.
TAGTTAATGGTAAGATGTTTGAAATATTGAAATATGCTACATTTAATCCATTTTTTGTGTAAGTATTTTTCTATTACAATGATTCAAATTTATTTCTAAACAAACTACACACATGTTATTTACTCCAATATATATAAATAAACTCTATGTCAGTGTAATTGAAATTATCAAGCAGTAAACACAATCGCATTGCAGAATATACCTGGAAACAAACTAACATTTAAAAGTTACATTTTACCATTTAAAAGAGTTATTAACTCATTTGAATATAACTTATTGTTAATTTATTTTCTGTTTGGACTTAATTTTACAATGATTGATTTAAACTCTAAAATTTTACATAAACAATCCCTTTTTTAAAATTCTTAATGGTGAACTCAAATAGAATATTTTAAGACTCAAAGCCTCACACATACACATGGCAATATTTTTTAGAAAGTGTTGTTAATTTTATTAGGGTTCACTAAAAAGCATTATCCCATAAATTCAAATAGGTTGCTTTGCCATTAAAAGGAAGAACAGTCAGCACTTGGAAATATTTAGCCTAATGGAGATTTTTATTCTTCCTCCTGGCAACTGTAAGAATTCAATATCACTCAACAATAACTTATGTTTTAAAAGTTATTTCTTTCCCATCTAACTGAAAGCAGCCCAGATCTTAACATTAGAGATTTTCTAATTTACATATCCCAGATTTTAACCAAGGTAATTCTTAATACACTAATTCATACTGCCACCATGTGAGTTAACATTATTTCCATAACTTCACGATATGTAACTTTTATTCTGAAAACTCACACTAGCATTTCTTCTTCTAACTTAGAAAACTGAAAAGACAGAAGTGTCAGCCATCTCAGGCTGATATGTCTGTATGAATAGGAATTGCCTCAATCCTTGCACCAAGTGCTATACTTTAATAATGTTTAACGATAAGTTACCCTATGCTCCCGATGTTTGAGAAGAATAATTCAGTAAAATTTTTAAATTTTATAAATGTAAAGCTAATAATGAATAGTAATGTCATAATGAGATTTATAATAAATGCATATTTTATATTTAATAAAGAAAAACAGGCTTAATTTTATAGGGTTTATGATATCACTAACATCTCATTATCTAGAAGAACACTTGCATATATATATATATATATATATATATATATAAATTTATTTATAGGTTATGAAATAGACTAAAATATTTACTGCTTGTCAAATTGAGTAGCAAACATGTTGATAAGTATTCACCAATTACAATTAATAAACTACACTGTTAGGAAGTAGAGACTTCTCCATATTCTATAGGCATATAACATTGCATGGGACTTGCATAACTGCATTAGTAATAATATCTTGGAAAACCTTAAAATATTTGGTTATTTGATTTGACAATTTAAAGGGAGAAAATTTAGCATCATATTTGACCATAAAAGAAAAAATAAATAACATGCATGAAAGAAGGATTTTGAAGACATTGAACACAGGGCAAAGGATTATGATTACAGAGCTAATGGAAACGATTACATTATTGAGTACTAAATGTGCCCACCTTTCTGTCTGGGCAGATTTTTATACTATAAAACAAAGATGAGGAAATGTTCAAAAAACACCAAGCAATTTGATTTCAGAAGATGGAACTCAAAGTCTAAAGGGGTGATGGTGGTAGGGTGGTGGTTACAAGACAGATTAGTAGAAAAGAGAATAAAACGTAGAGGAAGAACTTTGAAGATCTGAAGCAAGCTATTTTCCAAAGTTCAGGTAGGTCCTAAATGGCTTGTGTAGGTGAAAAACCATGAAAGATGAGGGAAAGAAGCTACATTTGGGATCGAATATTTTACTTTTACTACCAGCCACTATGGATTTAAAACAAACAAACAAAAAACCAAACAAAAAACCAAACAACAACAACAACAACAAAAAAACACCACCACTACCAATGAACCATCGTTTAAGAGGCATCAGAGCAAACAAGAAGGACTTTTTCTCAGTAGTGAGACAAAATTAGCTGACTAATTACAAATACTTATGTATGAAAGAAAAAATATCTATAACCATAAAGCTGTTTCACACTATTTTACCTGGGTTTCAGAAGATAGCTTAAGAAAGTTTATTTGAATGACAAATTATTTAGCATTTACTAATTAAATTTCCCAACACTTAACAAAATTTAAAAGTTATACTTAAAGATACATTAAAATAGCACTCATATTGAGAATAAAATACATTAACTAAATGTAACCAAAATATGCACAGTTGGTTGAGTTCATAACAGAAACTAAGAATTGCTATATCTATATTTTACATCATATTGATGGGATAGGAAAAATGGATTAAATCTAGTGTAGGTATATAACTACCCAATTTCACATCTAAAAAATGTCAATAGCAATATATACCATTAATAATATATACCAAATGATATTAATAAAAGATTAGACACCAAAAAATGTCAATAAACTTCACAATAAATTTATATAAAATTATGGCTGGGATAAGTACCAAAAAAAAAAAAAAAAAAGGACAGAATAGTAATGACTAATATTACCACCTTAAATGGGATAATATATAATCATTTGGTGGTTCTTTACTTAAAAATAAAGACTGACTCTGACAGATACAGACACCCACAGGCAAACTGGATGGAGCTTGGGGACTCTCATGGAAGAGCAGGAGGAAGAATTGTAGGCCCCTTCGGGGCTCAGACCTCCACATGAAGACCAATAGAGTCAACTAACCTGAACTCTTGGGGTTCTCAGAGTCTGAACCACCAACAAAAGAACATATACAGGCTAGACCTCGCCTCCCCATTCATATGTAGCAGATGTGCAACTTGGTCTTCATGGGGGTACTGAACAACTGGAACAGGGGCTATCCCTAAAGCTGTCGCCTGTCTGTTGGATATATTCTAGTAGTTGGGCTACCTTGTCTGGCCTCAGTGTAGCCTCACAGACTTGAAGTTCCAGGGTAGGTGGGGGTGGATAACCAGAGGGGGCCCACCTACTCAGAGGAGAAGGGGTGAGGGATGGGGATAGGATTATGGGAACATAAGTTTGCTATGTGAACACCTGAGAAAAAAAGAATTGTTAAGTCTAGTATCATATTGAATCTATAATTTTAAAATGTTTAAATTTGTAAATGAACTACTTTGCTTTCTTCTATTTTAATCATCATTTTGGTTATTAAACATTGGCCACTTTTCAAGCCCATTTGAATAAAAATGGCAACAAAAATAATGAAAGACAAAGCAACAAAAATATCAAAGACTTCACATAATAAACCATATATCTTGGACCAGATCTATAAATTAAATCAACTAATTATACTCCACAATTCAATTAATTTTTATCTTCACACTAAAAGATACAACAAGTTGAAATTAAATGATTCCCTGGTTGTAACCCATATGTTGCATTTCCATTAACATAAGCCAGAAAAAGTCAATAAGTACTAACAATTAACTCCACATTGTTTTGGCCTCCAGTCTGTCTCAGAAGGCATTTTGTCAATAGGATATATAGAAATATTGCTATATCACCACAAAATGTCTTGAGGGAAAGAGAATTGTAATTTTATCATGATGGATATTTGAAGCAACTACATTACTAGTAAGTTTACCACAGCTTCTCCTTCTGGACTGGTTCCAACATAAGGCAAACACACACAGACACACAAACACAGAGAGGGGGGATGTAGGGAAAGGAGAGAGGGAGAGGGAGGGAGGGAGAGAGAGAGGAGGGGGAGCCCTAAACCACACTATATCCTCTAAACCACACTATACCCTGCTGTAAGATGATTTCCTACATCCCAGATGCAGTTACACTTTATAGTTCATCAGATGGATCAGTAGAGTCCAGGAAGATGCTCTCATTCTTCCACAAAACATTCATAGCACAATTTTCAGGTACCCTTGTTATGATGATTTTTATAGCATGTTCAGTGAGCATCAAAAAGTCAGGAATTATATATTTCATTCATCCTTTTAGGTAAACGTACCGTAGTGAAATATGCAAAATATTGCTGCAAAAATAAAGCCAGCAAGGAAAGGGAGATCTCAAAAAGTCTTACCTTAAGATACCATTTGTATTTAGCATGTTCCCAATGTTCAGGATTTTGTGTCTTTTTGAAAAACTGTTCAACTTCATTCAGCCATTGATTAAATATCTTCATATCATAATGAAAGTGTCGCCATTTTTCAACTGATCTGTCAAATCGCCTAGAATTGGAAAACATGGATGAAACAAAGTAAGTGGTTTATAGAACATGTTTTGTGGACACCACCCATTCTTTGTTTTTTTTTTTTCTGACAAATGCGTTATTTTAGTAGTATCTTACATTTGTAGATTTCATTTTCAATTATCAGACATAATTACTAATGCTATATAGGAAGTGTGAATTTACAAAATGTAATATTTCCTTTAAAATTAAATATATATATATATATATATATATATATATATATATAATAAAAATGTAATTAATATAATATAATAAAATAATATAAGATAATATAATTATTTAAATATAATTATATATATATATATATATATATATATATATATATAT